>BMAW01003604.1:0-23794 GCA_019974015.1 Nephila pilipes
ACAATTTAATAGGTTAATGTGTTGATACATTAGTGTAATAAATTTAAAATTGGATTATATACTTTAAAAAAATACTTTTTTTTTATGATATTTGTTCTCCGTGCGCTATCACAGAAATTTTCGCAGTCTTTGTAAGATAGGGTTTACCTTTCCTTATTATTTTCTGTTCATAATAGTTTTATAATTAGAAAAATATGTGAAATTTATTTCATGAATTTATATTAGTTCGATTTATATGGGAATAACTATATTATTTATGGGAACAATTTAATTACATACAAGTCTCTTTTGTAAGTTTTATATTTAATTATATATATATATATATATATATATATATATATATATATATATGTATGTATATGTATATGTATATATGTAAAAATATACGTACACATATGTAAGATCCGGGTTTTCATAATAGTGAGCACTTCGGTTTATTTGATGCTATATTTCCTTATATGCAGCGATAATTATATCGGAACACTTGGATACAGTTAATTAAGAAAATTCTAAGTAACGGTCACAATACAAATAACAAAGAGAATTCATCTCAGTCAGTTTCTGCTTCTTGCACATATTTCGTAAAAGTTTATAGACGCAATATCACAGACACTCCGTATAGCGACTACTATTATTTCGGGGAACTTAACCCTCTCGGGCTTCTATCCCCTGTGAAATGGCTATTAATATTTGGTGAACTGAATTTTGGTTTTTACACTTGTCCAGGAGTTAAGGAATTATTAATAATAAGTTAAGTTAAAGTTACATTGCAATAGCTTTGAAAAGTTAAAGTTTTAAAATACATTATAAATTAAAATATTGCAGAATAAATTACTAAAATTATTATAGTTTCACTAATGAATAAAACAAAACAAAATTTAAATTGAAGCGCTTGAAGTAGGCTTAGTATATTGCAGCAGAAGTCTATTGAGTTCCTGCTTGTGTGTGTCTACTCCAAATCCAAATTTTCAGTCTTCTTTCCTCTTGCGGAAAGTCGCTAAGTCAGTAGCAGCGCTCTCTGGTGGCGAGACATTCTAAGGCCGAGTTCTGGGCAAGTTCTATCTCCACAACCGACGATCCTGACCCTGCTGTCATCGTGGAGAGGAATCGGAGAATCTGTTGAGAAAACAGGACATTGCGTTTCTCCGAGCTTAGACAATCATCACACTCGGTCTTCACATAAAGTTTTGTTAGTTCTTATAAATAGACTTAATTGTTTATTTTTTAAAATTATTTTTAAAGTTCATTGATGTTTTTGTCAGTAAAACTGCGGAATAATCTCAATAGAAATTCTTAGAATTATTTTTCAAAGTAAGCATTTCTTTATATATATTTTTCTGTAAATTTAAAGAAAAGTTTTATTAAAAATGGTAATTTTAAAATATACAAAAGCTTAATTAGTAATGTAAAATTTTACTAAAAATTATAATCTTAGGTACGAAAACTTTTTTGTGTGATTTTTTTTGTGATTTTTGGTACTTGTCGTATTTGATAGACATGCTTCCCATTTTAGGACTTAATCTCTTTTTTTTTATATTTTTAACTAGTCCATTTGTACAAAAGGGAGTATTAGGACTACCCTTTGGATGAATTCATGCATAAAGTTAATTATGAGCGAATCAAGCAAGAGAAGAATGTGGAAAATGCGTTTTACTGGGAAACTGCTTAAAAGTGCCATCTTCATTGTTTGCGTGGGCTGCTTCTCCTGGCAGTCGGCCGACTTCTTGCAGCTCTACCTCACGTATCCTACAGCAACGAGCGTAGATGTCAACTTTCCTGAAGTGCTAATAAAACCAGCAGTCACTATATGCAGTAGTAATCCGTAAGTATATGTTCTATTCAATAACATACGCTATAATCAGAATGCCTGATACATTGCATCCTAAATAGAAATAATAATTGTTTTACATCAGCTACATTTATTCCTAGAATTGAAAGAATATATTTTATAGTGATGTTCTGCATTTTTTAATAGGTGAGGCTCTTTCAACATTATTTCTTTTCTATTTGTATATGTATTAATTATGTATTGGAAAGAATGCAAAAATAAAAAGTGAAATATTGGAGAAAAAGGATTGAATAAAAATAAAGAATTTAAATAAATTGCTTGTCTGAACCAAATAAAGCTTCTTGGAACAATGTGATAATTATGATTAAAAAAAGGAAATACTACAATCAAATAGATAAAAATTAATATTTTTAAAGCGATATTTTTTCTCTAATCCTCTCAAATTCAGGGGAACATTGAAAATATTTTTGGAAGACGAAATTCATTTTTTTCACCACTTTCAGAAATTTTGATTCAACCATTTATTTTTAAACTAACGCAAAAAACACTGAATAAGTCTGTACAATAAAAATATTATTTTTTTTAATTAATTGAGATCAATTTCAGAGCATTTCTTTACAAATTATTCAATTGAAATTATAAAATATAAGCTATTAGAAAATAAATTTATCATCTTTTATTATTTATATGCTAACATTCAATTTTATTATTAGATGAATATTAAAATAAGTTTCTAACTACTCTTTTTTGCAAGTGATAAATAATAAGCTATTTCAGAATGCGTAATGATCCTTACAAATAAAGAATAAAGTTTTTTCCCCCTTAAATTAATGTAACATTGAATATAAATTTTAGATTAATATGTTTCAGATGTGTCGGAAAAAAATATAATATACGAATGCGTTTCCAAAAGTAATCGTCTTGGGATAGAGTGTTTGATTGGTTGTTCTGAAACATCTCCATTGGAAGCAACACAAGGGCTATTGGTGACGGAACACGTAATTTTAAACTTCAGTCAAACGACGAGGATAACAACTGATTCTTCTTCAGCTTCTCCAAATTTCCACACAGAGCCATTGGAAGGATCTTGAACAGCAGTAAATTTTATGAGCATCAGCCACTATGGGGTCTTATCATTACACTATGGGGTCTTAGCTACACCCCAGTTTTGGAGCCCCCTACTCGTGGGTAACAACTCCGTCCTCAATTTCAGGACCATGACCTCTAGACGGATTGTGAGGATAATGGCAGGAAAGAGAAAGGACCTGTTATGAATGGGAATAGAGAGTGACTCATTGTGGCATTGACCGTTTTTACACTTCACATACCAAAAATCGTCCCCATAATGTTTCCAGCTGTTGAGACTGTTTTAACCATTTTTGGAGAAGATTTATCTGAAGCAACCTATTAATTTGCTTGGTTTTCGGTGTAGGGTGATGAATCTTATTGCTGGTGTCAACACAAAATGACGATGATACCTCGAAGTTACAGCAATCAACAGCTATTGAAACCAAATGGCTTCTGAATCAAAACTAAACCATGTATCTGTGTCGAATCTATTTTGGTGCTATTTAACAAATAGTATCACAGCATGTTGAAACAAATTTACCTTAATATTGTAATTTGCCATCAAAAAAGCTGCTTTTGAAAAACCCTCATAGATCTTTAAAAATATCGGTTAAAAAATATCTTCCTCCAAATATTAGTTAAAATAATATCTCTGAAACGACTTTTTGAGATACCTTCAATATAAATAATGATTTTCTGATAACATTGATATGTAAAAAATCGAACGTGTTTTTAAATGCTGTAGGTAGGGAAGTTCATTACAATAATAATCAAAATTGCCTATCCTCTCTTTTTAATTTCAAAAGCCTTTTTGTAAAATAATTTTGAAAGTGAGGAGCTTGATTCTCAGTAAATGCATTAAGTGAGAATATGATAAAAATAAGAATTGTTTAGTTTTATTGTTTCCTTTATTACAAAGAAAATTTTAAAAGTCTAGGCTACGATGCAATCATCATAAATTGTTTCAGTTCATTTTGTCTGTTGTTACTAGATGTTTATTTTTTAAGAAACGATTTTATTGCTTTAAATCTGTTAACAGAGAAATTGTCGAAGCTATTGAGTTCCTGAAACTGAACTTTCCCAAAAATGCGCATTAGAAACGCCGGGAGACCGTTTTTCAAAGGAATTTCATGTTTCATTACTTTTATTCGGCAGAAAGGGGTGATGTGATTTTTGAGCTCAGAGATACTTTGAAAAATTCTTCTCTGCATGTTAATTTATCTACGTATTAAATGTTCGGATACATTAAAATGTTATTTTATGCTGACTAATAAACTTAAAATTTTACAGAATATTAAGCAAAAATAATTTTTATTTAATTTAAAACCATAATTAACTGTTTAATTTTATTTAACTGAAATCAGATTTCACATTTACTCTTGGATTGTAAAGCATTGTTTTATAAATTTGTATCAATGTTTCTGATTTTTTTTTAAAAAAAAATGTTGTAAGAAATTTAATACTTAAAGAGAGTATTTTAGATTTATGCAATAAATTGAATTGAAAAAATTAAAACCGCTGAATTATTTATTATTACATTTTAGATTTAAATATTGGAAAGTAAAAACATTTATATCTTCGTTTATTATCAAAATGTGAAAAACGTTCAATTTTTTTATTGTGAATATTGTAATTTTATGAGATTTCTCGTTTAGTTTAAAATTTTTCTTTTCAATATGATATGATTCAATTGTTCTCGAAATAAATGTTTTTTGCAAACTTGTTATTCTATAATGAGAATTATACACCTTTGTCTTAGCTCCAGTCGACGGACATTTTGCTATAAATATCCTCATTTATGTCAGAAACCAAACAATTTGAGAAAATTTTGTAAAAAGCAACCTCATTTTTGCGAATACGATACCTCAAATCTAGTGGTGAGTACGTTTAATTATCTATTAATTTATTTTCATTTAATAAGTGTCGTTAAATTACTTTATATGTTATGACTAACATATTAAAAATAAAAACAAGAACCACAGTTCTTTTGTATTTTTTGCTTTTATTGTAGCTTTTCTTTATTTCAGTACAGAATTTTTGATAGAATTTTCCTCGTTTTGCATGAATGAGACAGATACATTTTTGTATGCAAATCACTTTTTTCTTAAATACGAAGGTGGGCTGAAAAGTTTCTGACTTTAACACTGAGATGGCAGCCCTCGTTAATTACAGCTATTGAAGGAAAATGGATGCTCAACTTTTGCCATTTTCAAAATTTCATGCATTTTGGAAGAGCAGTTGTTGTTTTGCTCGTTCGTTGGAATCGATGTGAGTGTTAATGTGAAACTGGAAAAAATCTAGCTGTCGTTAAATATTTGTTTTTGAAGGACAATAAGCAAAGATGAGCTGGACGTATGCATCCCCACCATTTACCACTGCCAAAGTTTCAGCAGCTGAATTGAAACGGAGCTGAGTCAGTGAACGCTAGGGGAGTCCACAAGCTGATCGCTTAAGTTCACCGAATGATGTTGGACGAGATTAAGTGAGAGCGATTATCAGAGGCAATGCCAAAGAACGTGTTTGTCACATATTGATTCAAGATTTAGGCATGAGACAACTGGTTGGGGGCCTCTTTCCCCACAGATTTAAATATTAATTATTCATAGACCACGATGATCACCCTTTGCTGAATGAGAAATGTAGGTGACCAAGTAACGAAATGGTAAGCAGATGTTATTGATCATTCATTCTGTTCCGATATTTCTAGACAAGTAGTTATAATTAAGGAAAAAAAAAGATGGAACAAAAATTTGTATGAAATATATGGATTGAGTAAACATAAATTAATAATCTTAATGAAATATAATTATCCCTCACATCTAACAGTCGAATTGCAGGCTAACTATCAAAATGGAAATACTCTGAATATAAAAGATTTCCGCTTTTTTCCATTCCGACGCAGAGCCAAAATGCCACCGACAGATTTTACTTGAAACCATAATGGTTGATATGAATTTCTATTCGTACCTTTTATTCTTTGCACATCACCAAAAGTTTTTCAGCGTTACCTTAATTCTTAGCATGATATTTAAGTATTTATTTATCAAATAGCAAGTTTAACCCCTCGAGGACGTCGGGAAAGAAGCGCACTTCCTGGACCGAACGCACTGAAACGGAGGCCCCCCCCCCCACCGGCCTGAGCATTTAAAGCAGTTAAGCCTAACCTTACGAAAAAATTCCTATACAATTAGCGTTTAATATAATTTTACAAGTTATATATAAGTAATAGATTACAACTTAATATGTATTAATATAAGGACAATGACATTAACAGAAATTAATTAATTATGCAAAATACTAGAATTATAACTATTATTGTATAACTACAAAACACACACTCGAATATTGAACCCTCACCCCTGCAAATAGTCAGCTGGATATACTTCCTCATATTCTCCTAATGTTTGGACCTATTTTGTGTTTTATATCTATTTGTATTTTTGTGTGTATTCAATGTCTTTACTTTATTAGTATTTTTGTAGTGTCTTTGGTTTATATGTATGTGGTGCTATTCCCACGCCATCAACCCAGAATTTATCTGTTGTGTATTGGCAACATCTTTGTATTTGGAACGAAGAACTGGGTTTGGCGGGAGACGCCATTAGTTTATTAGTATCAGTGTTAGTATACTGATTCGCCGCACAAGTATAGCTGCTGGCAAACGTTTTAATATTATTAGTGTATTAGTGTTAGTGTACGAGCTCGCCGCACAAGCACAGCTGCTGGCAGTCGTTATTAAATTTATAGTTTGTTAAAAAATATCTCATCTTTTTATACACGACTATATCTGGCCCCCCCCCCCGGGTGGGCAAAACCACCAATATTCTGCTGAAAGAAAAGTTAAGTAATCTTTCTTTGTATTTAATTTTAATTATTTACGTTTATCAATGGATGAAGCTTCCATTAAGAAGATGCGAGATCGAGCGAAATCGAATCTCACTAGCATTGTTAATTCCTTTTCGGAGCATTTAAGAAAATCGGTTTTAATTTCAAGGATGGAAAGACTTGATAATGTGTTTAAAGATTTTGATCATTACGATGCTATGCTACCAGAAGAACAATGGGAAATCGAGGAATTTGAAGAAAAATATTTTGAAATCAAGGGTAAATATCAAGGCGCTATTGACGCATTAAACAGCTCACCAATTGTGAACTCTTCTTTCAAAACCTCTGAGAACTGTATCATTAATGAACTAACTCCGAGAGAAACCGAATTAATTCCTTGCAACACAGTTCAAGGTGACGATTTTTCGTTTAAGCCTACTGCAACAGGCCATGATTGCGCTGTTCTATTGGATAGTGGCTCTGCAGTCACTTCCGTTTCCGAGTCTTTAGTAAACAAACAGCATATAGAAAGAACTAATGCTTGCATCAGTGTTAAAGGGCTTGGCTCTTCTGAATCAGCTGTAACTCCTAAATACGGATCAGATAAAAAATATTTGCAGATAGATGCATTTATTTTAAACAAGGTGATGAGTAATTTACCTACAGAGCAAGTCAATGTGAAGGACTTAAATTATTTAGATTCAACTAAGCTTGCTGATGTCAAATTTTCTATTCCAAAAAAGATTGATTTAGCGAATTATTTCTTTAGTTGTTTGTCGTCAGAACAAATAATTAAATCTGTTAAAGAACCAATTGCTCAGAACACTGTTTTTGTTTGGGCAGTGTTGGGTAAAATGAATATCAAAGTTAATGCTTCACACCAATTTAATTCATATCAAATCAGCTTATCCTGTGATAACAGCATTGTCTATCCACATGCTTCCAGTCCTGCTTCACGTGATAACTCCAATGTGGTAGACAATAATATCAACTCTACTTATAATGATGGAACTCTGATTAGAAGACCTGCTCGAGCTCTTGATTCTTCTGAGAATGAGAATAATGGGGGCATTGAACCTGCTCCTATACCATCACCTATATGTGCTCTTTGGTATCAGAATCCCAAGGTGATTGGGCTGTCTTCTTCGTACGAGAAAACAGACATGCCTGCTCAACAGAACTTTTCTGAAGGGGCCAGTGCCTCCAGTTGCCTGCTTTCTTCATCTGGTGCTTGTGCATCTCACAGCAATACATCTATTGGAGATGCACCTTTCAGACTCTGTCCCAGATTTACAATATTTGGTATTAAACTGACTGTTTCAACTACTTCTGTTGCAGCTTTGAGAAATGTAGGTGCAGTTTTTGAGAGGACTATTGCTTTATTGAAACAGTATAACTTGGAACCTGATTTAGATTAACTGCCAAAATCAAGATTGATGAAAGGTTCTTGAGTGAACCAAAATCTCCATTTCAGTGCCACTGTTGTTATTGTTATTAATTACAATTGATATTTAATGTTTTATATGAGAATGTATCTTTTTTTAAAACTGTATAAAATTTCCTACTTTTTAAGATTCCTTTTCAAGTGTTGACCAGGGTGACACTTCTGTTTTAATAATGTTCCCTTTGAAACTTTTTTACCATATTTAAGTACAAAAGAAAGAGTAAGAGGCTTACAAATTGTTATAATTTATGTTCAATCTTTGTATTTTTCAGGCAGATAGAAATAATTAACAATGGTATGTTTGTTACAGCAAAAAACTCTATTATTGCTATACTGTGTCTTTTTCTTGACGCGAAAGATATTTGACGGAGTTCTTCTCCAGAGCTCTTAGCTAAGTTTTAATGCTAAGCACCCAATAATAATATTTAGTAATCATAAATTATTTGAATTGAATTTAAACAGTTTCATATCGTGCATCTTCATGCTGGACAAATTTCCGAAAACTCCATTACTAAGTGCAAGAAATAAGTATTCTCTTCTAACACACTGTGTTTCTGAGAATGATGGGAACTTAACTTCCCGCTGCTTCAGATGGGGAAATTTTGTATATTCTAGAATTTTTTGAGCAAAATGTTTTGTCCTTCAAAATATAAATGCATAGGAGCTTATCTAAACATATTTTTAAAAACGAATATGAAAGATGAGTAATTTTGTATTTTGTGCTCAGGTCTTGATGTGTGTGTGTTTGAAACTTTCAATACGCAACACCATGGCAGGAAGAGAGCAAACGTCAATAATACTTTATAAATCCTTCTTTTCCTCGTAAGTTTAACAGAAATTTAAGCCATTTTTCATTCCAATGTGTTCCAATTAGTTAAGTAAAAAAGCTCTTGACACAGAACTACTGTTTATAGATGGAACTTTATAAGATACCTCATGAACTAATTAAAGGAATGATGATATTTGTTGTAATCAAAAGTCAATTTTCATTTTACCTGTTCTCTGCAATAAGGGAGCCACAAAAAGAGATTTTTATTCTTAAACAATTTTGAAATTTATATTAATTATTGCACTTGTGACTGTTGTATATTTCTTAGATATTTAGCTCCTTTTATGATTTTTACAATTTCTACAAATTATTGAAGCACACGTTCATATTTAGAAGGCTGCTTTCCTACTACAATCAAAGCAAATTTGGGTTATTCAATTATGCATATTTAAAGGTATTGTATTGTTAAAGCCAATGATCTCTTATTCTGAAAATTGTTCATGATTGTATTGTCTTTTTAGATTTAAGGCAACATTTAATAATTAATGGAGAATTTACCTCAACAAATGTTTAATTTTAAAGACTAATTGTAAAACTGCTCTCTTCACCTTTGTATCAAGAATTATTCTTGATAGGGTGGGAGTATGTTTGGACCAATTTTGTGTTTCATATCTATTTGTATTTTTGTGTGTATTCAATGTCTTTACTTTATTAGTATTTTTGTAGTGTCTTTGGTTTATATGTATGTGGTGCTATTCCCACGCCATCAACCCAGAATTTATCTGTTGTGTATTGGCAACATCTTTGTATTTGGAACGAAGAACTGGGTTTGGCGGGAGACGCCATTAGTTTATTAGTATCAGTGTTAGTATACTGATTCGCCGCACAAGTATAGCTGCTGGCAATCGTTTTAATATTATTAGTGTATTAGTGTTAGTGTACGAGCTCGCCGCACAAGCATAGCTGCTGGCAGTCGTTATTAAATTTATAGTTTGTTAAAAAGTATCTCATCTTTTTACACACGACTACCTAATGAAAAGAGAAAAGAAATAAATAAGAACGCCGATATCCCTTAAACTGTCACATACCCTTTTAAAGAGCCGTGATTCTTAGTTTGCTGACGCTAATAAACCTATCATTTAAAATAAAGCGCAGAGCAGAAACCCATATGTAAAGGTCAAATGTTGCGAGATTCGACTGATGTGAAAACCGTCGCAATTTGTCGCCATCTACTAGCATTTAAAAATTCAAATAAAACGTTTCCCAATGACGCTGACGCGATGTTGGGCCCCGAGATCGGAGCTCATCGCGTGACACCTGGCTGATTCAAGAGGATTCGTTGCGTCATGTGACGTCATGGCTCGTATACATATTTTTTGTTTGTTTGTTACTTTATTCTTGGAACTGTTATACTCTACTTGATTGACGTCATTTCCCCTTGCAACAGCGGAAATTGTTACGCTGCTCGCCCAGACGCCAGACAGTTTCGCAGACGAGACGTTGTCTTTGGCGAGAATAGAGCTCTGTAGTTGAATGCTGGTTATGAAGATGTTAATAAATGATTTTGTTATTAAAAATTGATGCCTCGAAATATTTTTTTTTCACTATGCCACAGCTTAAATTAATTGGTGGCTAGTGTTGGGATATGATCCCGATCAAGAAAAAAAAGTTGTGTCGATATGTGGTGAAAGTGAGCCATACCTTTTACGGCGAAGAATGCCGATGATATAACCATCCTGGATTATTGTTTTAAATGCACCCTGCACGTTGCTAACTTTTTGTTTGAAGAAAGTGCGCCCTGCACATTGCTAACTTTTTCGTTTGATGGAAGTGCACCCTACACTTGGAATAAAGCGTGTGAAAAAAGAAGTGCGCCTTGCACTCGTAATTAATCGTTTGAAACCAGAAGTGCGCCCTGCACTTTAATCGTTTTGAAGAAGGTCCGCCCTGCATGTTTATGTTTTTGTTTGATGAAAGTGTCCCTGCACTCAGTTTTAAAGGAATTAAAGAAGTACTCCCTGTACTCCAAAATCGTCGTCTTCAAGAAAGGTTTTGAAGGAGGAGTGTTTACAGTACTGTGTTCGATTTTTCTTTTGGAATTGCATCTTGGAATTGTGTCTTGTCATCAAAAGAAAAGAAGAAAAAAAAAAAAAAAAAGACAAGTGTTTTTTTTTCCTTACATGAAAAGTTTATTTTTAGTGATTTTAATTTGCAAAGAAAATTTTGTTGTGATGCAGTATAGTTTTATTTTGATTTTGTATTAAGCTATTAACTTATCAACAATAATATATATATATTGTGTTATTGTTGAATTTTAATGAAAAGATTGTGTGTGTAGAGATCATAAATATCTTATAGCTATTATTAAGAAAAATCTAGAGAAGTTTCGTTTTGAGATATTAGATAATATTGGAGAGTTACATTTTGTATGGAAATCGTATTAGTATTCTAAGAATTTACTGCATTTCTTATTTTATGTGTGTTAATTAAGAGCTGAAATTGTGTTGTAAAAAGGAATAATTTTCGTTTCGATTTTCAAATGCAAATTTAATTTTGATATTTTTATTTAATGTGTATGATCTTTCTTAATTTAATTACAAACATCACTGAAAGTAGACTTAAGGTAATAAGAATTGTGTCAAGTTTCGTTTTAATTTTTTTAATTTAAAAGAAAGTCATTTAGTTCTGTTTTTGAAATATTAGATTTCTATGAATGCTTTATTGTATTTATGTGAGTATTTTATGTACTTTTTGAAAAAGGAAATTAAGTTACATTTCGAAAGATTTTCAGTTTGATATTTTAAATTCGTAGATAGGCCAACATTTTAGGTTTATTTGAGTCAATTAGCTTTCTGGTGTTATTTTTTTTCTTTCCTTAAGAAAATGGCTTATTTAGCAAAAGGTAAAAAGGAGGATTTGATCAGATTGGCGGAAGAATTAGACTTAAAAATTACTCAGGATATGAAGGTGATAACTTTAAAAGAAATTATTCTTAAGAGTGATGGATTTGAAGAGGAATTAGTTAAATCGATGTTTGAGGAATTTGTTAAAGAGAGAAAACGGAAAGAAGAATGGGAAATTCAAGAGAAAGAAAGGGAAATTCAAGAGAAAGAATTGGAATTTCAGGAACGGAAACGGAAGGAAGAATTGGAATTTCAGGAGCGAAAACAAAAGGAAGAATTTCAGGAAAAAAGGCAGAGAGAAAATTTTGAGCTGGAAAAATTAAAGCTAGAAGTTCAAATAAGATCAGCTCAAGAACCACAAATAGAAGGTTCAAAAATACCCAGTAAGGAATTGAGCAAGCATCTTCATAGATATGATATGAAGGAAGATATTAGCCTGTATTTAGTACTATTTGAGCGTCAAGCTAGTAGAATATCTCTACAAAAGAAACTTTAGGGTTACTACCGCAAGAAATCACGCAGATAATTGCACGTGAGTCCGAGGAAAAAGCCAATGATTATCATCACGTGAAGAAATTATTGTTAAAGAGATTTAAGTTAACTCCCGAAAAATTCCAACAACTGTTTCATACGCACCAGAAAATTGCTGAATGTACCTGGCAAGATTTTTATCATGAACTACAGACCTATTTCGATGGATGGACGTCTGGACTAAAAGTTGAAACCTTCGATCAACTCCGGGATTTAATCATTGCAGATCAGATGAAAAAACGTACACCGTTTGAGTTTAAAGAATACTATTTGGATGAATGGTCCATAATTAATTCACCTAGTAAATTGGCTGAAAAATCTGAAGAATTCGAAGATGAGAGAAAAACATTTCGAGCAAAGCAGTAGTAAGCCCCCGTCTACGTGCGGCGGAAGTGACGTCATACTCCCCCCCCTTCTGACCGCATTGGGCTGAATATACTGATAAGGTTATCATTGTGTATCTACTGTATCGATAAGGGCCCCCACCCCGTTACATTTGGGATTGTTATTTACGGAGCGATAAGCTCGTTGTGTTGGTAGACAAGTGCTATTCTAGGTAAATGAATATAATTGGAATAAATTAATTAAAAGTATTTTTTTAATCGATAAATTAAAAGTATTTTTACTGAAGATAACAAAAAGATTTTTCTACACGAATTAGAAGAAATGATTATAATGTTGATAAATGATTCTCTTTTGCGGACTTGAAGTATGGATTGGATATTGACTTATGTACATTTTCTTCTGAATGAATATTTTTAATCTGAATTAATGGAAGATATTTTTTTTGACTTCTTGCATAAGGCTTAGGAACTGAATAGTTGTTTCTGCACATTATTTTCATTCTGATGAACTGAATGAATATATTTGAAAATTGTTGAAAACATTTTTTTCTCTTATTATTATGCTTACGTAAAGGTTCATGTTGATTAAGCTATTAGCTAGATGAAATTAAAACTTTATATATGCATTCATTGTATCCAACAGAAATGATTATTCATCTTTACAATTGAAAAGAAAATCTTTTTTTTTGTGTAACAGGATTTATCGTTTATCTTCTTGCTCAAAACATTATAATAAACATTCGAATGAACCCATTCTATATAATACTAAGAAATAGACTTTTAAAATGAATAGGAAAGAAATTTAATTAGCACGAAATTAAATAGAAATATCTCATAAATTAATTTTTCTTATATGCATATATCATTTTTTAGCATTTTTGATTTAGTTCAATGGATTAATATATCTGGATTGATAGCGTTTAGTAAGAGGAAAAAATACTAATCGTCTGAAATAATTACATCTGATCATCAGTAGTTTATTGGGGAAAAAAAAATATTTTTACCGTTAATATTTGAAAATATCAAGTTAAAATTTATACACACAATTTCGTTTCTAATAAATATATATTTATCTGAATAGAAAACGAGTTAAACTTCTTTTGAATACAGAATTGCTAAAATATTTAGTAGTTTATTTTTAAAAATGTTTACTACAACTCTTTTTATACTGTAATTTTTTTCTTAATGATTTGCTTCTTGATATTTATTTCCTTTTGAATAATCACTCACACACATACATATTGAGCTTTTTTTCAGAAAATCTTACTTTTAAGTCTAACAATATTGTTTAATATTCAACAAGTTTGTTTTTTACATTGTAACAGCTCAAGTTAATTTTTTCATATATACATTCTTTTTCTAAAGCGTTTAGTTAAATGAGTTAACTGAGATAAATTTAGATCAATTGTTAAGTGTAAAAAATCCTAAATTATGAAATAATTACATTGATCTACAGTAAATTTAATGAAAGCCTACTGTTAATATTTAAAAACCAATAAGTTAGAATAACTACAAGCAATTTTTTTCTAAGCGAATTTTTATATGGATTGGTAAAATAAATATAAAGACTTTTCTATTTTCTAATCAATGAGTTTTGATTATGTTATATGAAACTAACAATAAATATGTTTGGCTAAATCTTATTCGAAACGTTACTTTATAAATTTTCAGCGTTAATAATGATCAAGTTAATACATTTTCTGAATCGAAAATAAATTTAACAATCGAGAAGTCAGACTATATTGTTGTCAGGTTATCATTATTTTTCTGTGCTTATTAAAATTTTATCTTTCTGAAAAACTTATATGAATATCATAGTTCATGATGTCACAATACGTATATGACGATGTGAATTCTTTCTTTTCGTAATTTTTTTCTTAGCACTTGAACTAACCATCCAAAAAAAACTGGATTTAATATGAAAACATCAAACTCTAGTATTTATGTCAGATAATAGAAGTTTATTTTTACAATGTTAATACAACTAGCTATCAGGTTAGATTTCTCTTCCCTAATAATACTTTTATTGTGAACCTGAGCAAAGAATCCTTTGAAGTCCTGTTTATTCAATCCATTTGCTTTTTGTACAATGCATATTTTTTTTTTTACAAATTTTGCTTAAATTCTATCAACAATTTTCTAACTTTTTCCAATATTTTTCAACTTTTTTCAATATTTTTAACTTTCTTCAATATTTTTCAGTTTTCTTCCAATATTTTTTGAATTGTTTAACTATTAATATGTTTTTCCTTTTCTTTTTTTTTTGTGTGTGTGTGTGTAGAAAAGAGCTAACAGTTCCTAAAACATAAAAAAAAAAAAAAATTTATTGAGAACAAGTTACATAATATATTCTATCCATATTAAAGGTTTGCATTACAATGTTTTGTTTTGAATATTTATTCTTAGCAACATAACTCAACGGAAAGTTTTTCTTTTAAAATTCGTTAAATGATTCAAACCAAAAGGTTTTTTATTTTTCTGTATCTCTCACTAAATTGATTAACTAAGTTTATAACATTAGTATTTCGTATAATTTCCCCATCTATCATTAGCTCTTTATCAGATTATCCAATACATTTCTTCTGATGCTTTTGAATAAAATCAATTTCTTTAATAACGTTTTTATTTCTTTGGAACTGTTTTTTCTGTTTCATATATTTTTCATATATTTTTAAAAGCATTATACAGAAGCATTGGAATAATAATATTCAATAAATATTAAGCCGGTCAAAAAATGTATACATAAAATAGAAGAGAAAAATATATTAAGTTTCTGTTAGATATTGTTCTATAAAAGGAAAGTTGTATTATTTATTTTATTATGTTAGAAATTAAGAAAACTTTCATTTTATAGATTTGATATTTAAAACTTATTGAGATAATAAACAGTTTAAAAAAAACTATGCATGTGTATTCTTTATTGAAAAACAGAAGAGAAAAACAGTTCAAAGAAATATAAAAGAAACATTATTAAAGAAATCATTGATTTATTTAAAAGCATCGGGAAGAAATGTTGGACACCTGATAAAAGGCTAATGATAGATGGGAAAATTATACGAAATATAATGTTATAAACTTGGTTAATCACTTGTGTGAGAGACGAAAAAATAAAACCTTTTAGGTTTGAATCATTTAACGAATTTTTTAAAAGAAAAAAACTTTTCCGTTGAGTTATGTTAGAATAAATATCTTAAAACAAAAAACATTGTACGCAAAACCTTTGTCATGGATGATATTAGTGTAACTTCTGTTCTCAATAAATTTCTTTTTTTTTTTTTTATGTTTTTTGCATAATCCGTTGGCTCTTTTCTTACACACACACACACAAAAAAAAGGAAAAACATATTAATAGTTAAACAATTCCAAAAATGTTGGAAGAAAACTGAAAAATTGGAAGAAGAAGTTGAAAAAATATTGAAAAAGTTGAAAAATATTGGAAAAGTTAGAAGTTGATAGAATTTAAGGCAAAATTCTCTGTAAGAAATATGCATTGTACAAACAGTAGTTGAATAAACAGGGACTTCAAGGTTTTTCTTTATGGGGTTCACGAAATTGCTAGGGAAGAAATCACAGCGATGGATGCTAATGTGCTATTAATAAATAAATTTATTATTCATTTTATAAAGTTGATGTTTTCATAATAAATCGAACACGGATGGTTGGATTCAAGTGCTAAGAAAAAATACAACATTCACATCGTCAATACATGTTTTATCATATTAGTGATATTCATATAAATTTTTCAATATTAAACCCACAATAAGTACGAAAAAAATAATGATAACGCTTAAACTCATATAGTCTGACTTCGATGATGCATTATTTTCATTCAAAAAATATTAACCTGGTCATTAACCTTCCTCAATCTTATAGAATGAGATAATACAAGTGTGGAAACTATGTGAAATGTTTTTTTCTTGCAAAATAATAAGAATATGGTAAAAAATAATATAATACATCTAAACAGCAAAAATATTCGGAGTATTCCGAAATTGTATGGCAAAGTTTAAAAAAAATCTCGGGTAGAATAGTGCATTCATTTGCAGAGTTTTTCTAAAAATGACAAAATGTAAAGTAATAAATGCTTGCATAAGAAAGGTAAAAGTTCACAGAGTGAGTTCCAATATCTTTGTGTTACATGATTTCTTTTCAGTAGTAAAAATAATAATAATTTCGGAACCATACGTTTTGCGTGAAAAATGGCTAATATTTATCATTGTGTTCAAAGCTTAAATCAATTTTCTATTCATTCAGAAAATTTATAAAGTAATGTTTCGAATAAGATTTATTTTAACAATAAGATTTAGTACAACATATTTATTGTTAGTTTCATATAATATAATCAAAACTCATTGATTAGAAATAGAAAAAGTCTTATATTTATTTTACCAATCCATATAAAATTCGTTTAGAAAAAATTGTTTGTAGTTATTCAAACTTATTGGATTTTTAAATATTAACAGTATATTTTCATTAAATTTACTGTAGCTCAATGTAATTATTTCATAATATAGGGTTTTTATACTTAACAATTCGATCTAAATTTATTCAGTTAACTCATTTAACTAAACGTTGTTAGAAAAAGAATGTATATATGAAAAAAAAAAATTAACTTGAGCTGTTACAATGTAAAAAATAAACTTGTTGAATGTTAAACAAGATTGTTAGACTTTAAAGAAGTGAACTTTTCGAAAAAGCTAAATATGTATGTGTGTGTGTGTGTGTGTTAAAGGAAAAATAATTCAAGAAGTAATCATTAAAGAAAAATTACAGTATAAAAGAGTTGTAGTAAAATCATTTTAAAAATAAATCTACTAAATATTTCTAGAATTTCGTATTCAAAAGAAGTTTAACTCGTTTTCGTATTCAGATAATATATAATATTTATTAGAAACGAAATGTGTGTGTATAAATTTTAACTTGATATTTTCAAATATTAACGGTAAAAATATTTTTTTCCCAATAAACTTACTGATGATCAAATGTAATTATTTCGTAATTTAATGTTTTTTCATACTAAACGTGTATCAATCGGAATATATTAATTCATTGAACTAAATAAAAATGCTGTTAAAATGATATATGCATATAAGAAAAAAATAAGCTTACTGAATATTTCTATAATTTCGTGCTAATTAAATTTCATTTCCTATTCATTTAAAAGTGTATTTCTTATAGTATATCCGTTAGAATTTTCATAGAATGTTTATTAATAATGTTTGAGCAAGAAGATAAAATAAATAACCTGTTACATAAAAAAAGATTTTCTTTTCAATTGTAAAATGAATAATCATTTCGTTAGGATACAATGTACGCATATATAAAAGTTTTAAATTTCATCTAGCTAATACTTAATCAAGTACAAGTAACTTTACGTAAGACATAATAATAAGAAAAAAAAATGTTTTCAACTAATTTTTCAAAATATATTCATTCAGTTCATTCAAATGAAAATAATGTACGAAACAACTATTCAATTCCTAAACCTTATGCAAAGAAGTCAAAAAAAAATATCTTCCAATTAATTCAGATTAAAATATATTCATTCAAACGAAAAAAATGTACTAAGCAAATATCCTATCCAACTTCGCGCGCAAAAAGAGAATCATTTATTCAAAATACATTTCTTCTAATTCGTGTAAAAAATCTTTTAATTTATCTTCAGTAAAGAGAGGAAAAGAAGAGACTTCTGAACAGTTGGTAGAAGAATCCCCAAAGCATTGTTATTAACAGTGAAGAGGCGAATCCTGTAGAGCAGGGGTCTCCAAACTACGGCCCGAGGGCCACATCCGGCCCGCGGACAGATTTTGTCCGGCCCGCGGAGAGCTAGCATACTTGAAAGAAAACTCCTTCTAGAGAACATATTTATTTTTTATAGCAAATTAAATTTAGTTTACTGAAGTAATCTATTTTTATGTTGAATAATTATTAATATGACATCTACATTGATATGGTCATGGGCTAACTACTCATAACATTGTTGTAGGTTACTATATACTAACTAACAAATTATTGAAATGAATCCAACTAACATTTTATACATTTTAAATGAAAAAATAACTTATAACAAGCATAATGACATATGAAATACTAATGAGATTTATGTAATTGAGATTTTCCACTGACAATAGTTTGTAGTTGTGGACTAATTTTACTTGTACCAATTATTAAAAGAGATTTAAGATGCTCATCAGTTAATTTAGATCTGTAAACATTTTTTGTGTACTTCATTTTGGAAAAGGTCTTCTCACACAAATAAGTAGTACCAAAAACAGAAAACAGCCCACGAGCAAATTTATGCAAATTATCAAATTGTGTCAGTGGAAGACACTTATAAAATTCCAACAAAGATAAGTTTTGATATTTGTTCTTAATTATATCACTGCACTGTAGATCAATCATTTCCATTTGAAGTTCAGGGGCTAGGGTTTCAATGTCAGTATCAAAAGGATTCTGAAAAATCTTAATTTGATTCGCAATGGCATCAAAGTCCGAGAAACGAGTATCAAAATTTATTTTCAAAGCACTCAAAGTTTCGATTGCAAAATCGATAGGAAACTCGGTCTCAGTGGTGTGGCTGAATATTTCACATGTTTTAAAATGTGAAAAACATTTACTTCGTAGTTGTGATTGAAACAGTATCAATTTCTTCCGGAATGATTTGATATTAGTGTATAAATCAGGAAGATGCTGGTTTTCTCCTTGCAATCTCAAATTCAGTTCGTTCACATGTTTTGTCAAATCAACATAGAATGCTAACTTCCACAGCCATGCGTTGTTTTGCAATTCAGTAAGAGGGCGATGCTTTTCATTCAAAAAAATTTCGATCACTGCTCGAAGTTCAAAAAAGCGCTGAAGGACTTTCCCACAACTAAGCCAACGTACGGCAGTATGATAAGGTAAGTCATTTTCTCCAATCTCTTCAATAAATTGCACGAATTGTCGGTGATTCAGCCCAAAAGATCTGATAAAATTAACAGTTGATATGACTGGTTTCAGAACTTCAGACATATCCAAACATTTTCCGCACAAAGACTGTTGATGAATGATACAATGTAAGACTATTGGTTTTGAACCACCGTCATTTTCTACAGCCTTTGACACAAGAGCGACCACTCCTTTATCTTTCCCACTCATGTTTTTGCCTCCATCAGTTGTAATACATTTCAAGTTTTTCCATCGAAGGTTCTTTTGGTTAATGGCCATTTCAACTTCTTTAAAAATATCTGAACCAGTAGTTGTGCCATGAATACTATACATATCAAGAAGTTCTTCATGCACTTCATAGCTTTTATCTACTCCTCGAATATAAATCAACACCTGAGCAGTATCTGACACATCCGTTGACTCATCCAAGGCCAAAGAAAACCACTCAACATGTCCATTTTTGTTGAACAGTTGAGAGGATATATTTTCAGCGATGTCTTCTACCCTTCGAGCCACAGTGTTTGCTGACATACTGACAGTTTTTAATAAATTTACCTTTTCAGGGCACATTTCTTCGGCTACTGCGATTATGCATTCTTTGACCATTTCTCCATCGGTGAATGGTTTTCCACGTTTTGCAATTTCAAGAGCCACACGAAAGCTGGCATGAGTTGCAGCCTCTTGTTCAGTTTTGAGTTTTGTAAATAAAGATTGCTGCGATTTCAATCCGAGCTTCATAGCTTCGAATTTTTCTGTCCGCAAACTTCCTGTATATTTTGAGTAATTTTGAAAATGTTTTGCTTCATAATGACGTTTAATGTTATATTCTTTGAGAACGGCTATGCTTTCATTGCAAATCAAACATAGCGCCTTGTTACTGGACTCAATTACGAAATACTGAATGTTCCACTGATCTTTGAATTTTCTGCATTCACTATCAATTTTTCGCTTCTTTTCCATTCTACTAAATCACACACAAAAGCAACAATTCAAATCAAAATATTGTTACAAAGATGTCTTAAACTTTAACACGCACAAACACGTTTTAAGGAGGTACGCACTATTTTATTTCACAGCAGTATCATAGGAACTGACTTGTGGTTGCGCCACTAGCCTTCTTATATATTCCACTAAAAGCCATCTAGAAGTGAGTGGAAGACACCAGAACTTTCTCGAACCAACGAGATTATTCTGTAAGTGCTATTAGCGCCATCTGTTAGCGATAGAAGGTACTACCTATTTCCGCTTGTGTCCACCAGATGTCCTGTCACGTTACTCCTCATGGCTCGCTCGTACTCTACGACTAATCTAGAAATTACAGATAATGACAGGAAAATTAAAAATATGCAGTGTTGCCGTTTTGCGGACTTTAGTCCGATTTGCAGCCTTTTTTAAACGTGGCGTACTTTTTCGGACTTTTTTTTTCATGTAAAAAAAATACTCATTCGTTACTTGAGTACTCGTTACTCGTTAGGAACCGAAGTAACGATTACTGAAGAAAAAAGTAATCAATGATTACTTGTGTATTTCATTACTTTTGTAATCAATGATTACTATGGCGTTACGATGCGGGTACCCCATTATAACGGATACCCATACGATACGGAAAATACATCAGCTTCCCCGTCGCTAGAGGCATCTGGCAGAAATTAAATGAGTATCGTCCCCGTCGCTAGAGGCATAAAATTAAAGCGTTCCCGTCGCTAGAGGCATCTGGCAAAAAAGTAATCATATTTTACACCACTAGTGGACTGATTCAACTTTTTACCACCGGCAACAATGAATGATAATATGGTTTTGGCCCTTGGAATTTACTGGAGTAATCAATATGGCCCTAAGGCTGGAAAGTTTGGAGACCCCTGCTGTAGAGGATGAACTCCTTCCTACTGATGATGAATTCCAGACTAAATTAACCGAACTTAAGGGGGATCAGCTCGAGCAAGCTGAAAAGGAGGATGCTGAATTAATGCCATCGATAAAAGATCTTGAAGAGGTGGAAAACTCTAAAAATTCTGAGCAGATTATTTTCATCGCAGATTCTATACTTGATGAAACTAATATTGATATGTTTGGTTCTCCTTGTCTTACCATAAACACAGATTCTAATCTTCAAGTAGTAGAGCATATGGAATGTGAGATTTTAGATAAAAGAGCTGTGCCTGAAAATGTTTTAGTTTCTGCTTAAGTAGCCTTGTTCAAAATCATGCCACATCAAAGTGTTGATCAAAATGTAAGTTTAAAAACAAAATATATTAAAATTCCATTTTAGGATTCTATGAACATCCAAGTTGATAGTAACTGTTCTGCTGGATACTTTACTTGTGAGGAAGCATCAAATGGTTCAGATAATAATTTTACTAAAACTTCAGTATCAGAAGATGGTGATATGTTATATGATATTCGATCAGAATTAGGTAATGAAGATGTGTCACCTGATCCATTGTCGCACTCAAAAGGTTATAAAATTGATCGTGATTTAGAAGGTAAAGAAATTGTGTCATGCATCTTTTCAACAGAATCAGATATTCTACGAGATGAATGTCACTTAAAAAATGGAAATGAGAAAGATACAGACAAACATGCCGATGTTGTGTTTGATAAAGTAAATATGCCTTTCTTAGTTCAGAAAATGCAGTCAAGTATTTTTTTTTATAAATAATCCATTAAATTATGAAGTAGATCTTAAATGTGAAGAAAATGGTATACTGACTTCTTAAAAGATGTAGAACTTCAGATTGATGCGCACTGTTTGATGGACAAAAAAGAAAAACAAGAATTCACTGCAAATAATGAAGATGAAGAAAATGGAATCTATTTTGATACGCAGAGAAAATTGGTAGATTATTTGAACAAAATAAATGACCGAAATAGATTGAAAGACAGAGAAAAGTTATTAAATATTCCTTACAATTTAGAGTTGCATGAGAGTGAAATAATTTTAGATAATGGAGAGGGATTAGTTATAATTAGTAAAAATTACAATAAATCAATAACTCAGTATTTTAAACATTCAAAGGAAGGTCATGAAATCCCATTTAATCTATATTATTTCTACATATTGTTACTTAATTTTTGTGTTTATAATATCAACATGTTAGTAAAAGCTTTATTTCTAAATTTACCATTTATAAGGTTTCAGATAATGTAATTTCAATATGTAGGTAAAATAGCTAATGAAAATTTTCATAAGTGTTCCCTTCGAGAAATGAATCAGACTATAAATTATCTAAACGTAAGATGTTGTTTATTATCTCATTGGACTGATGGAATTTCAAGTATATCTTCGTCCGAACTCAAATACCACTATTAATGTTTGTTTGCCACAAATGCAATTTTCAGTCAACCTTTTCTTTAAGGGGGACTTTTTTTACTTGTGTAATATTCTAGAAAATTAATATTACTTTTTGGATAGTTTAAAGTAGTTTAAATTTTTAATCTTTATGACAGTTCATACTTTTATTTATTTATTAATGTATACTTAAAAAAGCAATTGTAAACTTTAAGCGGAGTATGTTCTTACTTAAGTTTTGTTATTACATTCTTGATATATCTTTCTTAGTAGGAATAAGTATATTATGTTTTTTTGCCTATACCGTTACCGTCCCACGTGAAGTCGGGAGATATTGTCGGATGGCAAGCAACGCCACCTACGAACCGTTAAGCATGTAATACCTCGATGTGTAATCAAGCATTATTGTGTGTTTGTCTTTATTTACATTTTTACTTTATTTTTAAACCCTTCTTTCTATTTTAAATGAGAATGGTTCATTGAATAATACTGAGGCCAAAATCACAAAAAAAAAAAAAAAAAAAAAAAAAAAAAATGTTATTTGAAAGTTGCTATTTTATATAAATTTTTTTAATTTACTTCAAATTTTCTTACATAATAATAATATCTGAAATATCTATACGACTGTTTTGTTTCTAATAACACGTTTAATGAAAATGTTTCTGTATCTAAGAAAAATGAATACTCTAGATACCAAAACTTGGATATTATGCAAATGATTCTTCTCATGAAATTCACCTTGCTTTGATGGAAATATATTTGCACGACGACGGTGCAGGTTATTGGAGTTGGGAGAGGCCATATCTCGACGGCAAAGGGAGGTACGAAAGTTAACATTTTAAATATATATATTGCATTTTGCATTTTAAGTGCTGATGTTTGGTATGCAAAATTATAAAAGCATT
>BMAW01003605.1:0-13436 GCA_019974015.1 Nephila pilipes
TTCAGACGGTATCCCACAACTGAAAATCTCATAGCCTTTAAAAGGGCAAGGGCAATTGCTCGCAGAGTAAGGCGACATAGTCAGAGGGAATCTTGGATCAGGTATGTCTCTTCCATCACATCGTCTGCCACAAGTCAACAGTTATGGAGAAAGGTAAAAGCTGCAAACTCCCTGTATCGGGAATTTTCCATCCCGATACTGGAAACTGCAAATGCTGTGCATTCTTCACCTGTCGAAGTGGCCAATGTAATCGGCCGCTCTTTTGCTAGTGTGTCAAGCTCCGATTCTTACAGCGCTACATTTTTAGCGACTAAGAATCGTTCTGAGCAGACACCTATCAACTTCAGGTGTCGGCTACCACTCCCTTACAACTGTGACTTTGACATGTGGGAATTGAGAAAGGCTCTGTCCTTGGCTCACAATACCAGTCCAGGCTCTGATGGTATAACATACGATATGCTTCGCCACTTGAGCGAGGATTCACTTGTCAGTCTCCTTTACCTATTCAACCGAATATGGAGGGAGCATGTGTTTCCTAGCCAGTGGCAGGAAGCAATCGTTATTCCTATTCTGAAGCCTGGAAAGGATCCAAAGAACCCTCTCCACTATAGGCCTATCGCTCTGACGAGTTGCCTGTGTAAGACGCTAGAACGTATGGTCAATGCCCGTCTCGTATATCAATTGGAAAAGAATCAATGCATTCCTCCGTTTCAGAGTGGCTTCCGTAAAGGAAGATCCACAGTAGATAACATCCTTCTACTCGAAAGTCAGATTCGTTCTGCTTTCGTACGGAGGAATCATTTGGTTTCTATTTTCTTTGATATCGAAAAGGCATATGACCGTACGTGGCGCTATGGGATTCTGCGCACTCTTTACGATTATGGTCTGAGAGGCAATTTACCTCTTTTTATTAAAATGTTTTTAAATTTCAGATCATTTAAAGTACGGGTTGGTAATATTTTATCTTCATCTTTTATTCAATTTGAAGGAGTTCCTCAGGGGAGTATTTTAAGTCCGACTCTTTTCATCTGTCATCTGTCTCCAATTCTTTTAAAATTTCAGCCATCAGTTAATGGCTCATTATACGTTGACGATCTGCAGATTTCCTGCGAAGGATCGTCAATGCGTATCATTGAGCGACGACTTCAGACCGCAGTCAATAACCTGGTTACATGGTGTGACGCAAATGGGCATAGTATTTCTCCCAGTAAGAGTAGTTGCGTGCATTTTTGTAGGAAACGGGGTCTCCATCCCGATCCTGACATTCGAATCCGTAATACGTCTATTCCTGTCGTCCCTGACGTCCGCTTCCTCGGAGTAATTTTCGACCGCAAACTCACCTTCCTTCCGCACATTTTATATCTGCGGAGGAAGTGTGAGAAATCCCTGAACATCTTGAAGGTTTTATCCAACACCTCTTGGGGAGCGGATCGAACTTCATTACTCCGAGTGTATCAGTCGGTGATTCTGTCTCGGATCGACTACGGATGTGTCGTCTACGGATCTGCCTGCAAAACTACCTTGCGGAAGCTTGACCCAGTCCACCATAATGCTCTGAGAATCTGCTGTGGTGCGTTCCGAACGTCACCTGTGCAGAGTCTCTATGTCATTTGTAACCAGCTACCTTTGGCTTCGCGGCGCCTGAAACTGTCGCTCTATTATCATTTCAAAATGTCATCTCTCCCATCTCACCCATTACAGACCATTAATACCAGCCCGTCTTTAAGGAGACTGTACAGTGCTCGTCCTTCCTTCATCCGGCCTTTTTCTGAGAGGGTGAAGGTATTCATCGAGGAACTCGGCCTACATGACTTGGATGTTCAGCAACGAAATTTTTTTAAATTTCCACCATGGAATATTCCAAGGTTTATTTATCATAACCCCTTTGCTTCTTACAGCAAGAACACCACATGTCCCATTGTTCTCCAGAGAATCTTTGCTTTCCATCGCTGTCAGTATGAGGATTTTATTCCTATATACACGGATGGATCGAAAGGAACTGGATACGTCGGCTGTGGTGTCGTTTCGAACGACATCAGGCACAGTTACCGGCTCGACTCTTCCTGCAGTGTCTACACTGCCGAAGCAGTCGCCATTTACTGTGCCCTTAGATTAGTCGAGACATCCAGTTCTCGAAAGTTCGTTGTATATACTGACAGCAAGAGCGTCCTGGAAACATTGGTACATCTGGACGACAAAAGTCACCCTATCGTGGTTGAAATTGCCGGCATTATTTGTCAGCTTTATAGCAAGGGTTATGACATAAAATTGTGCTGGATACCTAGTCATGTAGGTATTTTAGGAAATGAACAAGCGGACTCGGCTGCACGGTCGGCAACGAATCCTCTGCAGCTCGCAGTCCCATTTGAGGACATTCGACGTCATATTTTAATGCTCATTCATCAGACATGGCAGGAATCGTGGAATCTACAAATTAACAACAAATTACACTCGGTGAAGCCGATCATTGGAGAATGGCCTGTATTTCCAATGCGAAGAGCTGATGTCAGATTGACTCGCCTTCGCATTGGACATACTCGATTTACCCATAGACATCTTTTGTTTGGAGAAGATGCTCCCGAGTGTCCTTCCTGCCATGTCCCTTATTCTATTCATCATATTTTAATTGACTGTCCGGTGTTTGATCATCATCGCCGGACTTTTTTTCATTCATCTATTTTAAAACTGTCTGACTTGGTGGGGGAAAACCCCCACCATAATTTATTTGCCTTTTTAAAACACATTGGTCTTTTACACCACATTTGATTTTTTACTTTTTATCTTTTGTGTGTTATTTGTGTTTGTATTGTGTTTTTTAAAGCTGTTACTTTTGAATAGATTTTAACAAGTGTTTGGCGCAGCATAGCTTACTTTGGCTCTTGCGCCATTAAACCCTACAGTCACTCACTCACTCACCGACACTACTCTCGACTGCCGGGGTGGGTTTAGGAGGAAAGACTTTCGACAAGGTCCCTAACGTAGGTGTTGTGGTTTGTTTACTATTGTTTCTAGCAAGGAGTTCCTCTCTTTTTTTTTCCTCTCTTCCCAGACGTTAATTTTAGGTGGTGGTGGAGGCTTGTTAAGTGGATTTGTTTTACAGCCAGAGAAATTTGCTGGGTGGTTTTCGCCACAATGACAACATGTTGGAGGAGTTTCCGGCGAGTTTTTACACTCGGCGGTCAAATGTTTATCTCCGCATTTAACACACTTGGGATCTCTAGTACAAAAATTTGAATTGTGATAAAATCCCTGGCAGCGAAAACACAGTGCAGGGCCTACTCGTTTTCTCTGACTTTCTATTCTTATTTTACAATAACAAAGCTCTCCTAAGTTATAGATTGTTTTGTTTTCTTCATTTTTTTCAAGTGTAATGAGGAAGAGAGGCATCGGAAGTCTCGTGTGTCTATTGATCATGACTTGGCTAGAATTAGCGATGATGTTTCTAATTTTTAACTCTTGTATAATGTCACCCGGGGGAGTAGTTTCCGGAAGACCTCTAAAATATAAAAATATGCATGTATGCAGATGACACTGCGATACTAGCAAGACACTACTTTTCACCAAAAATAGGCCAAGCACTAAACGAACACCTACAGAAACTAGAAGCATGGTACTCTACTTGGAAAATAGCCCTGAACGTTTCCAAGACAGAGGCCGTCTTCTTCTCCAGAAACTACAGAAAAATAGAACCAGACATTTTTCTGGAAAACAAAAATATACCCTGGTCTCTAGACACGAAATATCTTGGTGTAACGTTGGATAAAAAACTCACTTTTAAACAACACGTTCTACGAATTAAAAAGCAGTATAATTCTGCAGTAAATAATATTTTTCCCCTTATTTCGCGTAAATCTACATTAAGTAGACGTAATAAATTGCTTATCTACACCCTGATACTAAGACCTATCCTGACCTATGCTAGCCCAGTCTGGTCGCATTGTGCTGATACAACACTGGAATTATTAGAAAAATCCCAAAATTCCACCATTAGAATGATAGTAAGAGCACACTGGTACATGAGAAACACAGACATCAGATACTCAATTAAACTTCCAACGCTTAAAAACTTCATTAAAAAATTATCAGGAAATTTCTACCAAAAAATTGATACCTCGAGCAATAAAACCATTCAAGAAATAGAAAAGTACACCCCACTCAGAAACAACCCACAACTACACAGACCACGAGAAATTTTAATTCTTTAATTTCACTTATATTATAAAAACACTGGTAACACAAGCACACTCCTCACAAAATCTCACCCCTATGCACCCACCTATATATACAGAATTAACACACCACACCATCGACCAATCACAGAGCGCACTCTCACTGCGACCAGACTGAACAAGTAAGCAGGAATCCAATAGAGTACTGCTGCAATATCCTAAGCCTAAACTCATGAATTTCAACCATCTTCTCTTTTGGATTAATTTTAACAACACTAGTATTCAACTAGTGATATTCTAATATTAATAATATATATTCAGCATATTTTTCAAAATTAATTTCATATTTTCCAAAAAGCTATTGCACTGTAATTTTATTTTATTATCTTAATATCTAAATCTTAACTTCTGGGCAAGTGTAAAACCAAAATTCAGTCTCACCTCAAATAATAGCCAATTCACAGGGGATTAAAGCCCGAGAGGGTTATGTTCCCCGACAAAAATAGTCGATGATGATGATAATAACAACGCGGAGTTCTTTGTGCTCCGGCAATTGGTAGGTGAAGCTTTTAAGCTTAAATTTGTCAATAAAGTCGCGGACCTGTTGATAGGCTTGTGCGGTCTGGGGGAAAACCTTTATTCCTGAACCCTGTATTCTAGCAGTAATTCTTCCGCTGGTTAAATCTATAAGTTGTTTTATGAGGAGATCTTTCCTCGGAATGTTATCTATAGTGATGGGAAGGACCGGTCGCTCCTTCCTAGTAGCAGCTTGTTGAGCCGTTGCCGTGGCGGCCATGTTAGGCCTAACGGTTGCACGTGTTGCTTGGACCGGGATGTTTTCCGGCTCGACCAAAAAGTCGGGCGGCTCCTCGATCGTGAGATTGTCGAATTGGTTAGAAGTTTCCATAACTACCATTCTTTGTTTTTTATGCGTTAAATCGTCGGTTAATTTTCTAGGTGAACGTTACGACTTTAAATCCATCATTTAATTGCATTTGGGCCTGGGGATCCCAATCCTGTCTTAAATCGTTAAGTTCTTTAAGTTTTTCTTCGCAATCTTTGCGTGCAAAAAATTGTACATGATCCCCACTTTCTGTAAATTTTCCACACTACCAACACAGGATTGAAGCCACCCAATCAGGATCCTTCGGACCAAAACTCAACAGCCAATCTTAAACTGGCTCACCCCTTCCCCCACACTCCTATCACAGCAGCATTCATATGATTATGTTGTGTGCTAGCCTGGGTAGGCGTTTTACACAAGTTGTATGTTGATCTTTTTAAAAAGATCGTAAGCAGGAAAAAAAGAACAAGCAGTTTACATTGCACCGAAGTGCTTAAGTTGAGATAGAGCGAGAGTTGGATCAGAGAATGAAATAATAAAATATAATGAAATAAGGAATAAAAAGTTTTTTTTTTTTTCCTTTCCTCCGGATAAATCCGGTGGAAAAGCTGTATAATTTATCAGAGATAAATTATTTTATTTTGTTTTTATGTTTTTTTGTGATAAAAATTATTTCTTTGCAGGAAACAGTGACCTTTATGGCCAATCTGAGACCGTACGAAAGAAGATTTTTAATCATTTTTTTATATGTTTAGAATAATAATAAAATAATAAAAATATAATTAAAAGAAAGTATGAGATCAAGGAAGTTTAATGACAGTGAAATGAAGGCGATAGGCATCTGGAGTGGACGTCAGGGCTCAGAGGAAAAACGGGTTTCATTTCGTTCGCGCCTACGTGAAGATGGCTTGGCGAGGGGAAACGGAGCTTTCCGATTGGTTCTCGTTCGGCGTGCGCTAAGGAGGGTCGATTTGACCTACTCCCGCCGGTCTGAAAGGAGGAGAGTGTGTGGGCATGCACATGCATTATTTTCATTTCGCTTTTAGAACATGTAGGTATTTTAGGAAATGAACAAGCGGACTCGGCTGCACGTTCGGCAACGAATCCTCTGCAGCTCGCAGTCCCATTTGAGGACATTCGACGTCATATTTTAATGCTCATTCATCAGACATGGCAGGAATCGTGGAGTCTTCAAATTAATAACAAATTACACTCGGTGAAGCCGATCATTGGAGAATGGCCTGTATTCCCAGTGCGAAGAGCCGATGTCAGATTGACTCGCCTTCGCATTGGACATATTCGTTTTACACACAAACATCTTTTGTTTGGAGAAGATGCTCCCGAGTGTCCTTCCTGTCATGTCCCTTACTCTATTCATCACATTTTAATTGACTGTCCGGTGTTTGATCATCATCGCCGGACTTTTTTTCAATCATCTGTTTTAAAACTTTCTGACTTGGTGGGGGAAACCCCCACCATAACTTATTTGCCTTTTTAAGATATATTGGCCTTTTACACCACATTTGATTTTTAACTTTTTATCTTTGTATGTTATTTATATTTGTCTTGCGTTTTTAGGCTGTTACTTTTTAAATAAATTTTAACAAATGTTTGGCGCAGCATAGCCTACTTTGGCTCTTGCGCCATTAAAATCTACTGTCACTCACTCACTCACTCCGGGTTACTCTCCGGGGTAGGTTTTGGAGGACAGACTTCCGATAAAGCTCCTATCGTTAGTGTTGTGGTTGATGTCGTGTTTGTGTTTTTGTTTTTGGCTAGTAGCTGTTCTCTTTTTTTTTTCCTCTCTTCCCAGACATTAATTTTAGGAGGTGGAGGAGGTTTGTTTAGAGGATTTCTGATGCAGCCAGAGAAATTGGAGGGGTGGTTTTCACCACAATGACAGCATGTGGGAGGTGTATCCGGTGAGTTTTTACACTCGGCAGTCAAATGTTTGTCTCCGCATTTAACGCACTTAGGATCTCTGGTACAAAAATTGGAATTGTGATAAAATCCCTGACAGCGAAAACACTGTGCAGGGCCTACTCGTTTTCTCTGGCTTTCAATTCTGATTTTGCAATAACAAAGTTCTCCTAAGTTATATATTGTTTTATTTACATCATTTTTCTCAAGTGTAATGAGGAAGAGAGGCATCGGAAGTCTTGTGTGTCTATTAACCATAACCTGGTAAGAGTTAGCTGTGATATTATTTTTTTTTAATTCTTGAATTATGTCACACGGGGGAGTAGTTTCCGGTAAACCTCTTATTACAACACGAAGTTCACGGTGCTCCGGCAATTGATAAGTAAAGCTTTTGAGCTTAAATTTATCGATTTATCGGACCTGTTGGTATGCCTGTGCGGTTTGGGGGAAAACCTTTATTCCAGATCCCTGTACCCTAGCGGTAATTCTCCCGCTGGTCAAATCCCTTAATTGTTTAATTAATAAATCTTTTCTTGGTATGTTATCTATAGTAATGGGAGGGACGGGTCGCTCCTTCCTAGTGACCTGACGGTTGGAAGTGGTGGGGGCCATGTTAGGCCTAACGTTAGCACGTGCAGCCGCTACCGGGATGTTTTCAGGCTCGACCAAAAAGTCGGGCGGTTCCTCGATAGTCAATGAATCAAATTGGTTGGAAGTTTCCATAAGTACCATTTTTTGTTTTTTGTTTGTGGCCTCATCTGGAATTTTTCTGGATGAGCGTTGTTTCCTACGTATGATTTTGAACCCATCGTTTAATTGCATTTGCGAATGAGGGCTGTAGATATATTTTGTAGATTGTAATTTTATTTTTTAAGCTGAGTTTTGAACTTTTCTTTAGTATCATATGGAGGCTGAAAAGTTTTTTCTTAAATTTAGTGCAGGTTCTATTGATATGGGTTGTGAAGCGAAGGTGGTTATCGAGGGTTACTCCTAAGTAGGTTGTTTCATTGACCCACGGGATAGGGTTATGGAAAAGAATGAGTGGGTCGTATGTGATAAGTCTTCTTATTTTTCCTTTTCTAAATGTAATTGCTGTTGATTTTGATGAGTTGATTGCAATTCTCCATTTCTTGAGCCAGATTTGGAGACGTTTCATGAAGTTTTGGAGTGTTTTTATTGGGTTTTGGATGTTTCGGTGCTGACAGAGGAGGGCGGTGTCATCCGCGAAGAGACAGAAATCGATTGTTGGAGAGGTGGGGAAGTCTGCTGTGTACACAGCATAACATATTGGCGATAAAATAGCCCCTTGGGGACAGCCTGAGAAAATTTGCCCTTTACGGGAGAGGTGATTGTCAATTTTTACTTTGAAGGTTCTGTTAGAAAGGAAGCTCTTGATTATATGGGTTAGGTAGTCGGGGCAGTTGAACTTTATTAATTTATAGATGAGGCCTTTATGCCACATCCTGTCAAATGCCTTTTGTACGTCTAGGAAGAGACCTACGTTTATTTTGTTATCATTGAAGCCATTGATGATGCGATCCGTTACTCGGAGAAGTTGGTGCTGCGTAGACGTTTGTTTACGGAAGCCATGTTGTTGAGGGGGGATGATGTTGTTATTGTCAATGAAATCTTGTAATCTATTCAGGATTATTTTTTCAAAAATTTTTGCTATGCAGGGTAAAAGGCTAATGGGTCGATAGTTTAGTGGTATGCGTTTATCTTTATTAGGTTTGGGAATTACAGTGATAATCGCATTTTTCCAGATTGTGGGAAAATAGCGAAGTTGGATGCATCTATTGAAAATCTTTGTTAGGTGAGTGATCGCATTCATCGGTAATGACTTCAGCACGAAATTTCTAATTTTATCCTCTCCCGGAGCTTTGTTGGGGTTGGAATTTTTGATGATGTCACAGACCTCTTCGGGAGAAATGAGATTTGAAGGAGTGATGGGTGCAGGGGATCTATGGAAGTAATGACTGGTTTCGTTGTTTACTATTTCTATTTGGTTTTCTGAATAGGGTTCACTGTTAACTTGGAAGGACTCCTCGAACGCGTCCGCGAAGAGGTTTGTTTTTTCTTTTGTGTCGTAAACTAGACCGTGATAGCCGAGAAGAGGAGGGATAGTTGTAGGGATTTTTTTCTTATGAGCTTTGATGAGTTTATAAAGGCTGAGATCTTCTATTGTGGAATTTTTAAGGTTATCGTTTAATCTAACATTCTTGTAGTTGATGAGAATTCGGTTAATGTGCTTGGAAGCTTTGTTTAATTTCTTTTTAATGGCCGGATCTCTTGATTCTTGCCATCTTTTTCTTAGCTGGTTCTTCCTTCGTATGAGGTTTCTGATTGGCTCCGGGAGAGGGGTGGGGTTGTGGGTGATAAGTTTGCCGACACTGGATTGGTCGATCGTTGCTTGGACGGTTTCCGTGAAATTTCTAGTCATTATTTCTATTTCTTCTGTATTTTGGATTATTGGATTTCCAGGGATAGTATCTTTTAGGATATTTTGAAATTTTTGCCAGTTTGTGAATCGATAGTAGTTGTTGCGAGGGGGAATGAAGTTTTGGATGTTAATTTTGAATATTAAGGGATCGTGATCGCTGGATAGGTCATTTTTTACTGTAACTGTTGTGTTCGTTAGGCCTGCTGCAATGCCAAAGTCTATTGTGGATGGAAGTTGGTTTATATGGGATGGAAATCTTGTGGGGGAGGTGGGAGTGATCAGATCCAATCCGAGTGTACGGGCAAACTCAAAGATTAGCTTTCCTTGGGAATTATTTCTTGATCCTGGATTCCAAGTGTGGTGTTTAGCATTAAAATCTCCAGTGGCGAGGCAGTTGTTTTTGTTTTGAAATTTTTTTTTCAGGTCCGGTATTAAATCCGGATCTCTTGTTTTTGGGGGCCTGTATATGGAGCAGATTGTGATGGGTTGCTTTCCATTCTCTATGGTGATGGCGGTATTATTCAATGAATTAGTAGTGATGGTTATTTCATGGTGGGGAATGGAGTTCTTGATTAAGATGGCTGTACTGCCTCCTCTGTGGGTGAGTCGGTCATTTCTATAGATGGAGTAGTTCGGGATGTTGAGGTCATGACATGGGCGTAAGAATGTTTCCTGGAGAGCTATGATGTCCGGGTTATTGTCGTTAACGAATTGTAAAAATTCTTCTTTTTAATTATTGATTCCTTGTGCGTTCCAGCACATTAGGAGTAGGGAAGTATTATTGAGTCGGGTTCTATTAAACATTAATCATATTATCAATTTCGAGGAGGGTCATTATTTCATTGAATTTATCCGCGGTGGGTTTTTTGGATTTAGAGATTGTAATGTATTTTTTAATGATGTGAAACATCTTAACGCACTCGGGGTCCTTTAACTGGTTAAAAGCATCGCTGATGCTACTTGGTGATTGGGTTTGAGGGGCCGGAGCGAGGGAGCTTTTTGCAGCTTCGGCGTATGACGCTGGCGTGGTGTGGTTGTTTGATCTTGGGGGGTTGGCACCTGTCCTGATGGCGCTTTTCTCCTTCAGGGCTGCTCTTAACTTTTGTCTATCTTCGGCTGCCTTTTTTTGTTTATCTTCTTTTTTAGGACGATTTAAAGGGTTCATGGGGCATTGTAGATGGTTGGCTGTGTGCTCGCCTTGACAGTGAGCGCAAGTGGGGGGGGTCGTATCCTTCGTGCAATCTTTTGTCAGGTGAGGCTTCCACATTTAAGGCATCTTGGGTTTCTTGTACAATATAGGGAGTTGTGGAAAAACCCTTGGCATCGGTAGCATTGTGGGGGTCCTATTTTTTTTCTTAAAGATTCAATCTCTATTTTCAGTGAGCAGAGCTCCGTTAAATTATAAATGTCTTTGTTTGCGGCATTTTTTGTTAGGGTGGTGAGAAAGAGTGGCATTGGGTGATTTGTCTTTTTGTTGACCATGGCGTGACAGGTCTGGGGTTGGAAACCCAATTCAATCAATTCTTCCATTATTTCTCCTGGAGGCATGTCAGTGTCAGGATGGTGAAGGTACGGGCCTAATATTTATCAGAGTGCCAATCCCTACTCAGGGGATATTTTTCTCTGTGTGAGGTAAGAGGGGACACCGAAGTGTCGAAAGGTTGCTACTGAGGTAGCAGTCTAAAGTGGAATTCGGGGTTAGGCTTAGTGGGAGCGAGCTCCCGTTCACCTACCGACCGTGAGAGAGTGCATCGGTTGCGGTTAGTAATGGTCCGCTTCTTGTCGGACCCACCGACCGGTAGAACGTGGGGAATCTTCCGTTTGGTTTGAAGTGATTGGTAAGAGAAGCACCATCGTTTGTTGGGAGAATTCGTGTTTGGGTGACGGCTTTTGATGTAGCCGATAAAATCGGTTACTCGCCGGCCCTTGTGGAGTGTGGAGGATTACAGCTTTGATGCATCCTTGGAACTAAGTTCTTTGGTTGCTCGCTGGTCCTGTGATGAAGTGAGAGAGAGAAACTGCTTTGTGGTGTTTGTGGGGTTAACTCTACCAACACTCGCAGGCTCTGTGTGTAAGGAGCTACGGCTTTTGTGTAACTGTCGAACCGTAGTTTTTTAGTTACTCGCCGGCTTGTGTTTGGGGGAAACTGCTTTTATTGCATCGTTAGATGCTCGCAGGCCCGATGTTGCAGTGCAAGAGCGACGGCTTTAGTGCTTCTGGTTGCCCAGTAGCTCGCCGGCATCGTAGACAGAGGAGGGGGAGAACCCGGGTGAGGGAGGTCTCAACCAATAGGAAAGCAGGTAGAAGGAGTTACGCTGCTTGGCTGGGCAGCGCCATCTTGTGAATGAAGTAAGGATGAAAAGCTATGATTTGCTTATTAAAAAAGGTGTTGTATGATTTGAGAGGTTGTTGGTGGTCTTCTGGTACCGTCATAATTTGTAGAGCTTGAAATAGAGTTTATTGTTGGGTTCTCATGATTGCTAATCGTGGCGTAGAAGGTTGTGGCTAATTTTTGGATGAGCTGGGTGATAGTTTCAACATCTGTTTCTTCATGTAATATTGATCTGGGAATGAAGGTGGGTGCTCCTGTAATGAGTCGTAAAGCTCTATTTTGATGGATTTGTAGCTTTCTGACATTGAATCGGGGGGTATTACCCCAGATGGCACAAGCATAGGACAGGATGGGTTGTAGATATAGTTTGTAGATCAGAATTTTGTTTTTTAAGGAGAGTTTCGATTTTCTTCTTAGAATTGGTTGAAGGCTTTGTAGGGTGGTCTTGAATTTATTACAGGTATTTGTGATGTGACTATTGTAACGAAGTCGGGTATCGAGTGTGACACCGAGGTATTTAGTTTCTTCCGTCCAAGGGATGGGACTGCCTAGTAGGGTGAGTGGGTTTGGATTATTATTTCTTCTAGGAAGACCTTTTCGGAAAATGATGGCAGATGATTTAGATGTGTTTATTGCAATTCTCCATTTTTTAAACCAGGATTGGAGACGTTTTAGGTAGAGTTGGAGTGCTTGGGTGGCTTTTTCCGTGGTGCGGTGCTGGCTGAGTAGAGCGGTATCGTCGGCAAAGAGGCAGAATTCTATTGTTGGAGAGGTGGGGAAGTCTGAGGTGTAGAGAGCGTAATATAGCGGAGATAAAATTGCCCCCTGGGGGCATCCTGCAGTTATTGTGCCTTTTCTTGATATGTGATGTTCTATTTTCACTTGAAATGATCTGTTTTCCAGGAAACTTCTAGTGATATGGATGAGGTAATCTGGGAATTTAAATTTAATAAGCTTGTAAAGGAGACCTTTGTGCCACATCCTGTCAAATGCTTTTTGCACATCTAGGAAGAGACCCACTGTGAATAAATTATTATTGAATCCAGTTATTATTTTGTCAGTAACTCTTAGGAGCTGGTGCTGCGTTGATGTGTTCTTACGAAAACCGTGCTGTTGATTTGGAATGATGTTATGAAGGTCTACGAAGTTTTGCAATCTGATTTGAATTATTTTTTCAAATATTTTTGCGATGTTTGGTAGGAGGCTAATGGGTCTGTAGTTGAGTGGAAGGCGTTTGTCTTTTCCAGGTTTAGGGATTACTGTAATGATGGCGTTTTTCCACTTATTTGGGAAATATTGATGTATTATACATTTGTTATAAATTTTGGTTAGGTGAGTGATGGCATTGATCGGAAGTGACTTGAATACGAAGTTTCTTATTTTATCTTCTCCCGCAGCTTTGTTAGGATTGAGATTTAAAATTATTTCACAAATTTCTTCTGGTGAAGTTAGTGCAGTTGGAGGGGGGGGAATGGGCGTGCTGAAGTAGTTGTTAATTTCTCTGTTGACTATTGTGATTTGGTTATTGGAATATGGTTCTCTGTTTACTTGAAATGATTCTTCGAAGGCGTCTACGAAGAGATTGGCTTTTTCTTTGGTGTGATATACCAGACCCCTGGGACCGAGGAGAGGTGGGAGTGGAGTGTGAGTTTTCTTCTTTATAGAATTTACCATTTTATAGAGGGAATTGTCTTCGATATTTGCTTCTTTGAGGTTATTTTGGAATTTTTC
>BMAW01003605.1:13536-25714 GCA_019974015.1 Nephila pilipes
GGCGTGCTGAAGTAGTTGTTAATTTCTCTGTTGACTATTGTGATTTGGTTATTGGAATATGGTTCTCTGTTTACTTGAAATGATTCTTTGAAGGCGTTTACGAAGAGATTTACTTTCTCTTTGGTGTGATATACTAGCCCCCTTGGACCGAGGAGGGGTGGGAGTGAAGTGTTAGTTTTCTTCTTTATAGAATTTACTATTTTATAGAGGGAATTATCTTCGACATTAGCTTCTTTGAGGTTGTTTTGGAATTTTTCGTTTTTGAGGTGTGTCAGGATTCTATTTATATGTTTAGTTTGTTTATTTAGGCTCTTCTTAAGGTTTGGGTCTCTTGTCTCTTGCCATCTCTTGCGTAGGCGGTTCTTGTTACGGATGATGTTTCTGATTGGCTCCGGGAGGAGAGTGGGTGATGAGTTTGCCGACACTGGATTGGTCGATCGCTGTTTGTATCGTTTCTATGAAGTTATTAACGTGGTTTTCAATTTCTTCTGTGTTATTAATGATTGGATTGCCGGGAATGATTTCTTTTACTATGTTTTGAAATTTTTGCCAGTTCGTAAATCTTCGGTAGTTGTTGCGTGAAGGTATAAAATTTTTTAGGTTGATTTGGAAGAGAAGGGGGTCGTGATCACTAGAGAGTTCATTTTTTACTGTAACGGAGGAGTCGGTTAGTCCTTTAGAAATTCCAAAGTCTATTGTAGAAGGATAGTGGTTTTCGTTGGTAGGATATCTTGTAAAGGTGGTGGGGGTGATCAGATCCAATCCAAATGTATGGGCAAACTTATAGATTCTATTTCCGTGTGCATTTTGTCTTCTTCCTGGGTTCCATGAATGATGTTTGGCGTTGTAGTCGCCGATCGCTAGGCAGATATTTTTGTTGAGGAAAATTTTTCGGAGATCTGGGATCATATTTGGGTCGTTAATTTTTGGGGGTCTGTAGATACTACAGATGGTTACGGTTTCTGTTCCATTTTCAATGTTGATTGCAGTGTTGTTTATGGAGTTGGTTTGAATGGTTATTTCATGATGTGGGATTGAATTTTTTATGCAAATCGCTGTACTTCCTCCTCTATGGCTGAGACGATCTGTTCTGTAGGTTGAATAATTGGGTATGTTGAAGTCATTGCAGGGGCGTAAAAATGTTTCCTGGAGAGCGATAATGTCCGGGTTATTGGTATTTACGAATTCTAAAAATTCTTTTTTGGAGAGAATTCCTTGTGCATTCCAGTACATTAGGAGTAGGGAGGTATTTCTGAGTTGAGGTCTATTGAATGTTGAGCATATTGTCGATTTCCAGGAGTGTCATTATTTCATTAAATTTGTCTGCGGTTGATTTGGTAGACTTTGATATGGTTATGTAGTTTTTGATGATTCGGAACATCTTCACGCACTCCGGGTCTCGAAGCTGGTTAAAAGCATCACTGATGCTACCAGGTGATTGAGGTTGGGGGGTTGGGGCGGAGGGGCCTTTAGCGGCTTCCGCGTACGTAGTTGGCGTGGTGTGGCTGTTTGGTTGCGCTGCGCTCGTACCCGTTCTTGCTGTACTTTTTCCCTTGAGGATGGCTTTTAATTTTTGTCTCTCTTCTGTGGCTTTCTTTTTCTTGTCGTCCTTTTTTGGGCGGTTTAGAGGGTTCATAGGGCATTGGAGATGGTTCGCAGTGTGTTCTCCTTGGCAGAGGGCACAGGTAGGAGGGGTGTTGGTGTCTTTTGTGCATTCCTTGGTAAGGTGGGGACGACCGCATTTAAGGCATTTTGGGTTCCTTGTGCAATATAAGGAATTGTGAAAAAATCCCTGGCATCGATAGCATTGTGGGGGACCTATTTTTTTTCTTAGCGATTCCACTTCTATTTTTAGTGAGCAAGAGTTCAGTTATATTGAAGATATCCTTGTTCGTGGTGTTTTTTGTTAGGGTGGTGAGAAAGAGTGGCATCGGATGATTGGTTTTCTTGTTAACCATGGCGTGACAGGTCTGGGGTTGGAAACCCATTTCAATAAGTTCCTCCATTATTTCTTCTAGAGGCATGTCGGCCGGTATTCCTCTTATGACAACACGAATGGTCTTGTCTTCGGGGAGTTGGTAAGAAAAGTGTTGCAAGTTATTTGCGGTAGCATGTCGTCGTATTAGATGGTATGCGGCTGGGGTCTGAGGGTAAATCCTGCGGCTTGTGCCTATTAATTTAGCCATGAGTTTGATTCCGGTTAGTTCTTTAAGGTTTTGGTAAAACCGGAGTTTGATAGGGCCCCTTGGCGACTTTTTTTGAAATCGCGCCAAAATGTCGCCAAAGCGCTAAGTTTGAATATCGTTTGAAGATGGAAACGGTAAAAAACATGGCTTCCGTCGGGGGAGATTTTTTTTTTGGAAGAAAAAGGGTGGAATAAGGAGGAAAGAAGTTCCCTAAGGGAGGAACGGGGCAATCGGAAAGGAAGGTGAATGAACACTAACTTTTTTTTCTCCTGAAAAAAAGGAGCGTTTTTAAGCTGCGTTAGTGAAGCAAGTGTGGATGTAAAATCGTTATTTTTTTATCGATGGAATGGCAAGAAAGCGGAGGAAATACTGATTATTAATGGATTAGGAATGATTTCGAAGGATAAAAAGGATCTTTTTTTGGCTTCGAAAAAAAATCGGAATGTTAAATAAAGGTTTGAATTTCGTAAAAATGGTATTTTTTAAATGAAAAGAGAGGAATTGTTTTAAAAAAAGCAGCAGAATGAAGGATCGTATAAGAATACCAGAGGAAGCGTAATATCATATGAAATAAGAAAGGAAACTCTTTTTTTGACCGTTACAACCTTCGCAGATTTACAAGAAATAAAAGAAAAGAATGAAAAAACGCTTACCTCATTTAGAAGGAACCGCTTCATCACCAGGCGGGTATAGGGCGACGATAGCGTGAAGGAATGCGGTGAATGACTCCGTGTTCATTTCATGATGACGCTTTCGCCGCCATATGTACTCGGCTAGGTAGTGGTCGAATTGGTCATCCGCCTTTCGATTGCCGCTTCGAAAAGATCTTTTTATGGCCGACCAAGTTCCTTCTATAGAATTGGTATGAGCTCCTGTTTCGGGGTCCTTAAAGGTGAGACTGTGGTTGACCTTTAAGTGAACGAACCCCTCGTCCGAGAGGCATTCATAGGCCTTCCAACAGTCCGAAACAATAACGGACCCCGGTAGCACCCACTCTTTTATAACTTCCAGTAGCTCATCTTTAGTCCTGGAGTCCACGACTTTAAAAAAACAATCATTCGTTCCTCTCGCAACACCACCAAACACCCATGTACCCTTCACAGGCTTACCCCTTCCATATTTCATTTTTCCAAATTTAGATTCATCAATCTCCACAATCACACCCTCACCACCAAGTTTTACACTTTCAGCCATAACATTCAGCAGACACACTTCACGACAAAAACTAAACCAATCGGACACCGTTTTTTCATTAATCTTTAATTCATCAACAGTCGCCTTATTCATAGCCTTAGAAAACCACATTCGCGTCACAAGCATAATTTCAATCAAACTTAAATGACTATTTTCAAACCAACTTCCACACCGGAGAGACTTTCTTTTCTTGTGCTCGTTACCCTGTCCACGTTTACGACACATCCATACATAACCATCATGCAAACTCTTTTCTTCTGTTAATTTCATCTGATCACCACATACACAACATTTAACATTTTTAGCAATTAAACCCTCTTTCATACACCATTCAAGTACAGCATTCATACCTTGGATCTCCAGGTAGTTGAAGAAGGCCGATGTAGGAGCTTGAAATCTTTTGGAGGACATTTTTTTTTCCAACGGTCAAAATTTAAAAAAAGTACTAGTCAAGCGTAACGATCCTAGCGTGGGCGTAATGCGTGGTAGAAAAGGATTCAACGGAAAAACCGGTCCCTTTTTATAGATTAAGTAGGGTTACCAGAAAAAAATTGTAGGGTTACCATATTTGGCGACTTATCGCCAAAAAAAAAATTAAAGCGCGCCAGGCCCTATCAAACTCCGGTTCAAACAAGGTTTTTTAGGAGTGCAGCTGAGTTGGTAACGTTATCTATTGTTATGGGAGGAGCGTACGTTTTCTTGGCGGGGCGGGGGTGACGTCCTCGTCAGTAGTGTCGTGAATTTCGAATTCCTCCACAGGTTCTTCAATGGCTAGCGATTCGAATCTGTTTTGACACTCGGTATCAACAGTGCTGGTTCTTTGCTTCTTCGCCCCTCAGGGGGCTCATCTACCTGAGATGAGTACGGGCTTCACAACCCCGAGGTACCTCAGTGATCTTTGTTTTCCTCTTCTTCTCTCTTCTCCTTCTTCTCTTTGCCTTCCATCGCTGTCAGTATGAGGATTTTATTCCTATATACACGGATGGTTCGAAAGGAACTGGATACGTCGGCTGTGGTGTCGTTTCAAACGACATCAGGCACAGTTACCGGCTCGACTCTTCCTGCAGTGTCTACACTGCCGAAGCAGTCGCCATCTACTGTGCCCTGAAATTAGTCGAGACATCCAGTTCTCGAAAGTTCGTTGTATATACTGACAGCAGAAGCGTCCTGGAAACATTGGTACATCTGGACGATAGAAGTCACCCTATCGTGGTTGAAATTGCTAATATTATTTGTCAGCTTTATAGCAGGGGTTATGACATAAAATTCTGCTGGATACCTAGTCATGTAGGTATTTTAGGAAATGAACAAGCGGACTCGGCTGCACGTTCGGCAACGAATCCTCTGCAGTTTGCAGTCCCATTTGAGGACATACAACGTCACATTTTAAATCTCATTCATCAGTCATGGCAGGAATCGTGGAATTTACAAATTAACAATAAATTACACTCGGTGAAGCCGATCATCGGAGAATGGCCAGTTTTTCCAATGCGAAGAGCCGATGTCAGATTGACTCGTCTTCGCATTGGACATACTCGTTTTACTCACAAACATCTTTTGTTTGGAGAAGAAGCTCCCGAGTGTCCTTCCTGCCATGTCCCTTATTCTATTCATCATATTTTAATTGACTGTCCGGTGTTTGATCCTCATCGCCGGACTTTTTTTCATTCATCTGTTTTAAATCTATCTGACTTGGTGGGGGAAAACCCCCACCATAATTTATTTGCCTTTTTACGTCATATTGGCCTTTTACACCAAATTTGAAATTTTACCTTTTTATCCTGTATCCTCAATGCATAAAATTTTTATATTTTTAAAATATTTTTGAATTGATTTTAACGAATGTTTGGCGCAGCATAGCCTACTTTGGCTCTTGCGCCATTAAACACTACAGTCACTCACCCACTCTTTGCTTCTTCGCTATGGGGGTTTTAATGGGCGTATTATTTTTCCTTCGCGATTGTTGTTGGAAAGGAGTGGGACGTGCTGAGTCAGGGAGGCCCCATTAATTAATTAGGTTCCTGTATTTTTCCGTCTCTTGACGGAGTTCTTCAGATTTGAATAAACTAAACTTACCTCGTACCTCCTCTTGGATGGTGTAGAGGTGAGCAGAGTATTCATTTTTTTCTTCTTGGTTGAGGAAGTTGGATCTGGGGGATTGAGTGGAGGTATTCTGCAATCTTGGAGTCTGCGTGAAGGCATTGATCCGAGGTGCTAAGGTTGTTCACCAGGCCTTGTATCTCGGGAATTGAGACTTGCGTCATGGTGCTAGTATTTAGGTTGTTGGGGTCGTTCTGAAAAGAACGGTTTAGTTGTGATTTACTGGGAGTAGCAGTATCCACTTTTTGTTAAGAAATTCAAAATAATTAACAAGGAGTCGCAAAATAGCTTAAACAGGATGGTGAAGGTAGGCGTGGGGTAAACTAAAATCGGAGGCCCAATCCTCAAAAATTTTTACTCTGAATAAAAGGAGGATGGAGATAAATCCAAAACAAACTAACACATAAAAGGGGTACTCACGTACCCGAAAAGAGGCCAGAAGCGCAGAAGTGAGAAAAAGGAATCCCGTAGGAAATCAGCCTCAGAGCCGTTTACAGTGGTAAACGAATCCGAAACCGAAAGTAGAAAAGTGGGCGAGGAACGCCGAGAGAAAGCCAGTCGGCTGAAGTCGAAACCTGGTCAGCAACCGCTGAGAAGAAAAGAAAACCCCTTAGTCAGGGAGGGGGGAAAGCGAGTGGCCGCGAGGCGAAGAAACGAAGTAGAAAACAAAAGACTCAATCGCACGTGGAGCCTCCACCCCCACAGGAAATGGAGAGAAACGAAGACAAGCGCAATAGCGCTAATTAAGAAATGGCTCGGAAGAGAATATGCAAACACCAGTAAAGGGAAGAAAAATAAAATGAAGAAAATTAACTATAGGTGAAATTAGCTAGTGGTCTAGGAAAAAAAATAGAGAAGACTCGAGCAATTGCTAAGTGAGCAGCAAGGAAGAAAGGAATAAAAGAAAAGTTAACTTCAAAATAAAGAATGAATGACCGTTCAATGAAAAACGGAGAGTCGGTTATTATTGTCTTAGAGCATAAGATATTAAAGATCGAACTAAGTTGACACAGTAATTAGAATCTATAGGATTTTTTTTTGTTGGAATCATTTGAAACCAGTTTTTATTTTTGTTGTGGCATGTGGATAGCTGTACCTACCCGTTCTCCCTATAAAAGTTGATTGAGCTGAGATAGATGGGTTTGTGTGGGTGGAGATGGTGCTGTGGAAATTTGCTGCCAGTTTTTTAATAGTAGATCTAATAGAGTCGACCTTTAAAGTGTCGTGTAGATTTTTTGTGTTGTGTCTTCTATGTGCCCTGATGAATGTTTTGAACACCTGATTGAAGGCGTTGTAAAACATTGATATTACTGTTAGCTGCAGTTCCCCAAATAGCACAACCATACGTGATAATTGGTAATAAATACGTTTTATAAATGAGAATTTTATTTTTGAAAGTGAGATTGGATTTAGTGTCAATGATTCTTCTTAATTTGTTAAGTCTGAGGTTGAATTTCTTTTTAATGTTTTGGATGTGATTTCGATAATTTAGTCTTTTGTCAAGTACTACTCCTAAATAATTATTACTATCGACCCAATTAATTTCGTTATCAAAGAGTTCTAGATTAGGTAATCTATTTTTATGAGATCCTTTGCAGAACATAATAGCATAAGATTTATCCGTGTTAATTGAAATTCTCCAAAGAGTTAGCCAGTCTTCTAGTTTTTCGAGGTAATTTTGTAAAGTGTGGAAAATTTCTGTGGGTGGATGTCTTGAGCCAGGATGGCAGAGTCGTCTGCGAAAAGGCAAATGTTAATTTTGTCGTCGGTAGGGAAGTCACTGGTGAATACAGAATACAAAAATGGAGAAATTATAGCCCCTTGAGGGGTGGAAGCTTGAATATGTCCTATTTTAGAGAAGGTATTATGTAGTTTAACCTGAAAAGTTCTATCGCTAAGAAAGCTGTGAATAATTCTAATAAGGTGATCTGGAAATTTGAAGTTGATCATTTTATAGATTAAGCCGTCGTGCCACATACGGTCGAAGGCTTTAGCTACATCTAGAAAGATTCCACCAGTGAATAATTTATCATTAAAACCCTGAGTAATGTAATTAGTGGCCCTGAGTAGTTGGTGATTGGTAGAGGTTTGTCCTCTGAAACCGTGTTGGAATGCTGGAATGATGTTTGTGCTATTGGCGTGGTGCTGCAGTCTGTTTAAGAGGATTTTTTCGAAAACTTTAGCTAAGGTACTAAGTAAGCTTATTGGTCTATAACTAAGAGGGAGTTTTTTTATCCTTGCCTGGTTTAGGTAGAAGGGTAATGATCGCGTGTTTCCAATCTGAGGGAAAATAATTAAATAATAAACATTTATTGTAAATTTTTGTTAAATATGTTAGACCTTTTAAAGGGAGGGATTTTAAGCAAATATTTCTTATTTTGTCGTGCCCTGGAGATTTTTTATTTTTGAGATTAAGAATAATATCACTGATTTCTTGGGGTGACGTGAATACGGGATGCCTAGGATCTGGATCTTTGTTAATATATCTTCTAACAGTTCTTTCTACCTTTTCTATGTGTTCGTCGGAATAAATTTCAGGGTTTTCACTGAAACTTTCTTCTAACGAATCGACAAATAGATTAGCTTTATCAATATTAGTGTACACTAATCCATTCGGTCCTAAGAGAGGAGGAATGACATGGATAGTTTTATTAGTGGATTTAACTATATCATGGAGGGAGGAATCTTCGGCACGAGCTGTTTCAAGAATGTTATCAGTAATTTTTTTGTGATGTCTTCTAATTAATTTAGTAATCTGTTTTCTGATATTGTTGAGAATAGGTCTGTAAATGGGGTCTCTAGTTTCTTGCCAGGCTTTTCTAATTCTATTTTTCTCTTTTATTAGCGTTCTAATGGAAAGTGGTAGATTAGTGTGTGGTCTATTAAGGACTTTACTAACACTAGCTTTATTAATTGCTCCAGAAATATTTTCATTAAAGTTGGCTAAAGTTGAATTTAACTCATCAATATTATTAATAATAGGGTTTCCAGTGATGCTGTCCTTGAGATAATCTTGGAATTTAAACCAGTTTGTAAAAAGATATGTGTTAGATGGATTAATTAAGTTTTTAATTTTTAATTTAAAAGTCACAGGGTTATGATCACTGGAGAGGATAGGTTCAGTGGAGGCTTCGATGTCGTCAATGCCCTTAGCAAGGCCAATATCTAAAATGGAACAATTTCGTCTGTGATTGTAAGGAATATGAGTGGGTTCATTTGTGGCAATTATTTTATAACCGTTTCTTAACGAGTGTTTAAAAAGAACACTGCCGGCATCATTTTGAATTAAGTTGTTCCACGAGTGGTGTTTACTGTTGAAGTCACCTACGAGAAAACAATGAGGGTGATTTCTGAATAGTTTCTCAATATCTGCAGTGAAATGATTATTTCTGGGCGGTCTATAGACTGAACTGATTGTTAAGAATTTTTTATTATCTAATTCTATATTAACAGAGGTGTGCTCAAGTTTGTTTGTGTGGAGGTCGACTCTGTAGTGTGGAATTGAGTTTTTAATAAGAATGGCGGTTCCACCTCCTCGGTGTGTGGTCCTATCCGATCTGTGGGTAGTATAATTTGCCACATTAAGTGAGTCGGAAGGGCGTAATTTAGTCTCTTGTAGAGCAACAATATCAGGGCTGTGTGTATTTAAGTAATCTAAAAATTCTGCATAACCTTTAAAAATTCCGTCAGCGTTATAGCTGAGGATAGTAAGAGAACCAAAGTTATGCATTCCCAAGAATTTTAGAGTGACATGTCTTCTCCGAGGAGGGCCATAACCTCATTGAGTTTTCCAACCTTGTTTTGGTGGGTTAGAAATTTAATAAACCCATTGACGAGCAGGTCACGTGGGAAGAGCATTAAATGCTGAGAGCTAGCTCCGATCGAGGCCGTGGATGTCAGGAGCCTCCGGACCGCCGGGGTAAACTGGGAAACTTCCGATAATGATGCTACGGGTGAAGAAGCTGCGTTTACTTGAGCGTTTCTCGCTAACATTTCATCTCTTTTTCCTCTCTTCTAGTAACCTTGGAGGCTGTTCAGAAGGATTTTTCTGCAGCCAGAAGTGGGTGGTTTTCTACAATGACTAACCGTGGGAGGGGTATCTGAGGAATTTTGCATTCGGAAGATGTTTCCTCCTTGACACGCCCTCAGGGCTTACCTACTTCAGTAAAGTACGGGCTTCACAGTGAGGGACCTGAGTGAACTTTTCCTTTCCCATGGGGTTTACTGTCTTTGGTAAGCACAGGTGACGCGCCCCGGATGCCTAGCGATCCTTCTCTTATTTTCGACCCTCCTTCTTGTCAAATTGGCATCTATTTTTCCTTTCTTCCTCTCAGGGCTCTTCGAGGTGATTGCAGGAGGCGCCACGTTCAGATACCTTAGTGGAAAATAAACTGAAAGAAAGACCAGAGCTCTGTTTCGTTAAATTTTATTTGCAGATTCCAAATGAAATTATTTTATTTCTGTCTGGGGTTGATTTTGCGAGTCTTTTTGTGTTCGTACTTTTTGTTCTTTATTTTCTGTATTTGCTTTTATATTTATTCTGTTGAGAATTTTAAAATAAAATTTCATTTATTAATTTCAGCGTCAGATCAGTTATTTTCTTGTGACCCGCATGTTACCGTGTGCGGTGACCCGTGCCGGGGAAGTGAGTCTGGGATCCTGTTGCGTTCCCTTTGGCCATGCTTCTCCGTAGACGGGTGGCAGGAGTGAGCCGCTCCTGTCAATCGGCTGGTGATCATGAGGGGTTCCTTGCGAACACAACGACGTTAGGGTTAGTATTGCAGTTAGGGTGCCTCGGGTGGTCGACGGATCCACTTGAAGCTGTGTCTCTCCAATGCCACCTCTGGGGTAGAGATTACCCGTGCCTGGCAATTGCCAGATGAGCCAGCCTGCCTCCCTTTTGGACTCCTATGGTGGGTGGAGGCGTGCTGGGTGACAAAAACCCCATGGATCAAAACTCCTTTGTGCCTGATGGAGGCCTTAATCCATCAACCACATCTACCTCCATGGAGAGTGCTCTAAAATCTTCTGCATCTTGTAACAATGATTTAAATAAATCAAATATAAATGAAAAATCTCTAAATTTACAAACTCTTGATATTAACAACTATAGATTCTTTGTGGCAGATTAAAAACAGACAGCACATTAAAATATCTCGGCAATCCTCTTACATAAAACTATATTAGCTATGGTTGGAGAAGTTCAGAGCAAAGGAACATTGGCGATAGCAGTGGAAGTAGCGTCTCAACAAACAAAGAATATTTTAAAATTGAATAAAATAGGTGAATATGAGGTTTCTGTAACGCTCGTTAAACACTTCACGGGGCGTAATATCAGGAAACCGATTTAATTATGACATGAAAATGATATTCTAGACACCATCAAGGATCAAAATGTTTTGTGTCGGTCGTATAACTATACGTCGAGATGGAAAACACTGCTTACAAAACGTTGGCAATTGCTCAATGGCCCGACACTCCCAAAACAATGAAATTGCCTATCTGAACCTTAAATTCGGCCTACATTCCAAATCGTGCTTTGCAAATGTCAAGGTTTGGGCATTCTGTTCTTGTCTGCCGTGGCCAACAAACCTGTGCCCAATGTTAGGCGTTGGGCATGAAAGTAAAGAATGCAATTCGGAACCATCTGTCCGGTGCAAAGTATCATCCGCCTATATAGACGTGCCCTCGATGGATAACAGAAAAGAAATTCAAACAATAAAATAACCCAAAATATTTCATTCCGGAGGCTAGGAAAATTGTTCCGAGCGTACCCCTACAGTTGGTATGTCATATGCCTCCACTTTGAAAACAACTCAATCCCACAAGTCCGTGATTCTTTTAAGCAAAACAATAGACACCCAGTTATAACAACAACAATAGAAACAAAAGCTCACCAGTCATACCGTTCCAAAACTGTGACCGCTATTTCCAAACCTTCTACAAAGCAGATCTCAATCTATTCATCAAGCACCAAACTTCTTCTGCAGTTGTCCATTCAAATCACACCCAAACAACAAAGCCAAACTCAATAATTGGTACTAAAATTCCATCCATAAATCAATCTTCTAAGACTTCAATGAACCGCTAAACAACAAATAAACAGAACAAACTAATAACAGAGCAAAGAAACTACGTCTTAACAGAATTCTTCAGCTACTTAGAACAAGCCCTTTTAAAAATAAAAATAAAAACGTTGTTCAAATCAATATGAGTGAAGATGCTTTAAAAGTATATCGGATGAAGAAGTAATGTCAACAGATGGTCTTCAGACCATCTGTGGAAAAATATCTTTTCTTTTTCTTTCTCCTTGGCCTCATTGGTTTCTTAGGTACAGGATATAGAAGCAAAATTACAGAATTGAAAGATATCATAAACAAACATCATCCATGTTATTCAGGAAACTAATTTAGCCAGACAAAACTCTATTAACATTAAACATTTTAGCACTTTCAGAAAAGATATCGCCCAGAAAGCAAGTGGAGGTGTTGCTCTTTTAACATCCCACCACCATCTCTCAAATAGATTTGCAAACCCCACTTCAAACCATTGCAATTAAATTCATGCCGAAACTTTAATTACAGTCTGTACACTATATCTACCTCAAACGCAAATAAGCACAATCCCTTAAATAACTCATCAATCAGCTGCAATGCCTTTTATATTAATCGGAGATCTAAATGGACACAGTACTCTTT
>BMAW01003615.1:0-11718 GCA_019974015.1 Nephila pilipes
TATATATATATATATATATATATATAATTTCACTTGGTGTGTATGTAGTGTGTGTGTCATCAAATTTTCGATCGTTAATTTAACCAACTTCCCATCAATCTAGAGCTTTGAAATTTTGGGAATCGTTCGTACTCGCCTAATGATGCAATATTTAGACATTTGCGACAAGTTTTAACTAATATTTCAATAATTTTAATAAGTTAAAATATTATTTCCCCTCGGAGCTTTTAGGATTGAGGGAAAAATTTCTTTCCCCCTCTGGGAACACCGGGAACTCCCCATACGCCACATGAGGTATCGTTAAACTCACAAAGGGGAGATAGTAAGGGTTGCTGACTTTCAGTCAGTAATCATTCGCAAGAAAGAAAGATTCCAATATTTGGCGCCGTGTTTTATCACAATTTTTCCTGAATTCTGGTTCCCATTTTTTTTTAATAGAATGACTTACAAACTTTCAAATGCATGTTTTGATTTTATGAGTATTATGAATTTTTTAATACACTCACAAATGTCTCTTCTTAAGTAAATTTTAAAGTTAAAAATAACTAACAGTTTTAACTAATATTTTAATAATTTTGTTTAATAAACTTTGCCACCATATAAAAATGTTTTTAAAAACGTTGGTTTTTATATCGAATTATTTATGCTATGGTATTAAATAGCTTTTTTACCAACTTGTTAGATTTTTAAAGGATTTCAAATTTTCCATTTCCTTTGTTGACTTTTCAAGTTACTTTTGTGTGTTTTTATCATAATTCTTCTTTATAATTTACTTCTTTTGTTACTTAAATCTTTAGTTTTAAATATTTTTTATGTATAAGTTAAGAACCTTTAATTTGGTTCTATAACGTTATGTTTTTAATCTTTAGTTAGTACTAAACGTAAAACATTGACTCTATTTTTAAATTTGATATATTTTTGTATATATGAATTTATATCAATATTTATAAGCTTATAAGTGTTTTTGATAATCTAAAAATTTATGTTTGCGTTTTTTTGTAAATTTTAGAATTTTTATGTTTTAATTCTTGCTTCAATTAATTTAAGTTAATTATTTTGAAATGCAGTTGTTTTAAACTTTCGTATAATGTGCGTACTGATTATTTTTTTAACTGTGCAGTACATGATATCGAATACTAACAATCACTTTTTTTCAATATTTGCTCATTGATTTCTGTTATACTATCGTTGACATTATTATTTATTTCCTGTTTTACAATAGATTATTTCTGAAATTCTATAATTTATCGGGGTGCTTATAATACTTATAATACTTTCAAAATATTTTGTTCAGCTCAGACTAATTTTATGCAAGTTCCAAAGAAATTTTAAGAATCACATCTGAAGCATGTGGGGGGGAATTTGTAAAAATACCCTTAAAAGTACCCATAAACGCATCGTAAGACATTTGTCGTTTTATGGAAAATTTAAAGCTATAATACTGAGCTTATGAATTTTAATTTTTAGAGACTAAAGTTTGTATGCTTAATGTAATATTAAATAAAACACGTGATATATAAGAATACTTAAAATGACATTTATAACATTTTTAACTAGTGTACTCTAAAAACAAAATATCTTCTCACAAAAAGTTCCAACGGATACACGAATAATTATTGATAACAGAATTATTTCATAATTAAATATACTCTCAACTTTTTTTTTTGTGATGACATCTGAAGTTATTTTTCTAGTAACATGGTTTTTTCACAATCAAAATCTATATAAATTTTTTTTCACAAAACCCAATACATATTTCACTTTCCAAATTCTTATATGGGCTTAAATTATGTAACTATCCTAATTTTAAAAAGCTGTTTTTGATTCAGATATTTACCAGTCAACGATTTAAAGAATTAAAAATAGTAATAATTTTGACGACTTTGAAATAGTATGAAGTTAATATTAAACATACTTTTTTTCATAAGTAATTTCCTATACAGTTATACTTTTAAAGAAAATCTTTATATGATTTTACAAATTTTTAATTAAAAACTACTAAACTTAGATTTGAAGTTTGGAGGTTCATTTACAGGTGTTCGTTCACCGGCTTTCTCTGTATAATGCCAAAGCATTTGGTTCTGAAATTGATTGTTTAAAATTACATCTTATGGTAAAATTAATATGTTTAATTTTTGGAGTTTGACCGATAATGCATTTAGTGGCTATATTTCTTACAAACCTAAGAGCAATTTACTGTTGTTTAATACAAATATGAACTGCAGTTCCTCTATAGTAAATAATAAACTTTTAAACAGAGTTTTATATCACATTTGGAAGGCTGAAAGGATGCAATAAATAAATATAAAATAATATGATTTTCCTGTATTTTTCTTCTATACTTTTATGATGTTAGAGATATGGACACCTGAATTTAAAGAATTAATTAATTAAAAAAAATTTCCAGATTTTTACAAAGTAAAGAATAATAACTTTTTTTTTTAAATTTTTCTGAAATATCAATTTTATTAGTATACCGAAACATTATAATATTATAACGAGTCGAATATTTGCATTTTTCGATTAAAGACCTATTTAAGCTACATTTTGTTATTATTAGTAATATTTCTGGAAACATAACAATTTAATCTCAATGAAAAATAATTTAATTAAATTAATATCCACTTCTCTATTAAATAACTAACCTTGATGATATTCTAAATTAAACAGACTAATGACATAAAGTCATATCTAACGAATTTATTAAACTTTTCTTAAATACTAGTTATGATTAAGAACATGTACTGCATTCTGCTGAATAATTAATTGATAACGGTCAAGTAATTTAGATATATTTAATTACTTTTCTGAAAGTTATTTTTTTTTGTTTGGTTTTATTAATGTTGAACTAGAAGAAACATGAAAGATATTGGCGATGGACCTCGTAATTTTAAGCCTTTGTCAAGTGACAAGGTGGACATTTGAACAAGAACACCCCTCCTAACTTCCACACCACGCCAAAGGGAGGACATTGAACATAGAAAGATTTGCATCAGCATCATGCATCATCCGTGGTTACACAGTTGGTCTACTGAAAGTTGAAGAATCGTATACAAAACAAGTCTTAAGAGAGTTGTAGAGCAATAAATATTTTGTATAAGAAAGGCAGTAAAAACTAATTTCATATTTCATGTACTAAAAACTGAATTTTAGTCAATGGACAATTTCTAACATGTAAAAGTTATCAATTACAGTTTCGTATTTCGTTTCATAATTTACTTTCATACCAGCAGCACTGAAAATTGTTATTTTTATCATAGGGCTTATGTTGTTCATAGAGATGTTTCATATCGTATACCTAAATTTCTCTAGTAGAAATATTACATATGAGACAGATAAGTTTTTTTTTATGATAAAATAAAAATACTTATATTCGCATTTTCCTCGGGAATTCCGATGCTGATCAGTAGTTTTTTTTTACCACCTAGTTTCAATAAAACGTTTTGGATGCTAGAATTTAAAGTAGATGAACCATCGTCAATACAAAATAACGTTCTTAAAAAAATAAATGTATTTTCCTAGAACTTTACTTAAATGCAAAATAATTTAAAAATTATTAAGGGCATACAAAAAATTATTTCTCTCGTTCACTGAATGTGGAAAAATGCATGTTATTATCGTACAAAGCAAGACAATAGAATAGAAATGGTTTGGTAGGTATTCTATTATTGGTTGCTAAAATATTTCTGCTATTGGTGGGGTACAGGCCGCATTGAGTCAACATGACTAGGAATAGTTCATTGAAGATTCATTATTTATAATTATGTGTGATTAGAAATTTTAAAAATTTAACCTTTGGTATATTTTGCAAAATTTTTGAAGCAGGTTGTGTTATGTTTGGGCTTATGGATATTAGTTGTGGACACAAGGTATCCATGGACTGAGAATTTCAAATTCTTGATTTATTTATTCCAAATTTTAAGCAGTGTAGTAGGAGAAAAACTCTTGTTGGAAATTATCGAAATAAAACTTTTATGGTCAATATAATTGGGAAGAGCAAAATATTTGTAATACATCATTTGATTTCATAACATATTTGTGGTCATGTATTTCAATATCTTGAGGTTTGATTTCCTCAAGAATAAGAATATCAAAAAGAGTTATCTTACAATTGGAGAAGGCTTAAAAAAGGTACTAGATATTCTAAAATGAGCACAGCGTCCCAAGAAAACCAATACGTACCACTAGTTGTAAAATATTCTAATTTTAAACTGTTCTAATTTAATCCAGTTTATTAAAAGCTATGAATCCCAAAAAGTTCATTACAGCCAATAAGCTGTCCATGAATGCACACCATTCTGCAAATGACACATACTAAAAGAAATTTTTTGTTTCAGATCATTGCGCATTTGTGGTAGAAAATAAGTGCCAAGATCCATATACGGTCAACACATTTATCTGTATAAAAAAACTGGCAAATGTATCACATTCTGAAATTGAACAAGTAAGTTGTTGGGGGAAATTCAGTTGTTTGTAGGATGTCAATTTATAAAAAAAACTCTCATTTTCTTTTTCAATTCTGTGTTCCTACTTTAAATGAATGTAGAATTGAATAACAATTTAGCTCATATTACTTATAAAATATAATTAAAGTGCATCAAAAAATATTACTATTCCATAAGAGGTGTTAATTAATTGTTTACTAACGCCGCACTTAGAAGCAACATGGTGGGCATTTGTTTTAGATCTAATAGTTTTGAATATCGATCGAATATCGAGGACGACATCTGAGGTAGAGCCTCCTCTTTAATGTTCCACACTTCGTTCCATACAGCAATTATTAAGTAGGATTATTTATTACTTATTCCACAAGAAAGATAAAATTATCCATTAAAAATAACCTCTTCAAAACTTTAATATGCATATTAAATGAATCACAAGAAAATAATTAATCTCATTACGTCATTTTAACGTGATTGATCGGTGTCAGTCATCATTTTCCTTTTATATGACCAAACTTTCTAAAAATAAGATCTTTCTGTTCTCATTTGAGTGAGTGAGGGACTAAATACAAATTTGCTATTTTTAATAAGTCTAAGATAAAGTACAACAAATAATCATATTACTAGGTAATTTAATACCTCTTACTTCTACTAGATTTAACTTCACACACATATTAGATATTTCAAATGACTTCTCATTATCTCTTTTACCTTAACTTTTGAACCAGTAAGTAGGATTATGGTATTCTATTTTATAAACAATTTCTCATAAGCTCAACATTTTGAACAAATGATCGTTTTAGTATATATTGAGTAAATTTTGTGATGGTGTTGTTTTTGTCGTTTTTTTTCATTGTTAAAAATTCTCACAATTTCATCACACTTATAAATTTATGTATACATTAAATTGGTACTTAGAATCCTTTTGTAATATCTTAAAAGTCACAGTAACCAAATATAAGTTGATAAGACATATGGACAAAAAAAAAAGAAATAATACTTTAAAAAATGTAAATTTTTCTGCATTTTGTTTTCATTCCAACCTTAAACTTTTAAAATAAAAACCCTCAGTTTGAAGGAACTTTCATGTAATACAAATGTTATGAGCACGTGTTTCTCACGGTTGTTGCAATTAAGAAAGTAACGAGAAATTTAGAGAAATTTTTTTTAAAAACATCATTCAAAAAATAAATTACTTTTAACGAAAGAGAACAACGACTTTAAATGGCTAAAATGCCTTTCAGTGTAAAGGCTCATGTTCATAATGTTATTGTTTAGGAATATGCATACTGATAATTTATTTTACTGAGCAGTGTGAAAATAATTTGCTTTAATATTATTTCTACTATTCATATTTAATTTATTTTAGCATATTTAAAAGTTTTTATTTGGAATTAAAAGCAATTCCATATCAAAATAGAATTAAGAGTTGTTGCAACCTCAATTTTTTTAGAAAAGGATAGATTGAGATTTTTAGAGATTTTCAAATTTCTTATATTTTTACCTTTTCAAAAATAATTTATTTTAATCTCTACGGTAATTACAAAATTTAAAATCCTAGTTTTAAATAATCTTTAACGCGAAGCTATGGGAATTTAAATTGCGAAAAATGTAAGCAATCCACTTCATTTTTGGTTGTTAGTTACTCGCGAGACGCTAATTCAAATATTTAACTTTTGGTATAATTTAGAATGCACTGATTGCAAATAATGAAGGTAATGGGAACACATACACGTTTTTCATGGTTGAAAGCAAAGATGAGATGCGAAAAGCTTTAAGATGGAAAGCCATTGTCCGGTAAAAAACAGGTTTATAGTGGCAGTAATTGACACCATTCTCACCTCTTGCAAGCTCATTAATCTTAAGCCACAATCAAGGAAAGAGGACGCCATATCTTCTTGCTCTCTAATTCCTTCAATTTTTCAACACCCCTCCTAGTGGTGAGAGCTTAAGGTATTTTACAACACCAGATTTAACGTGCCTTAATCTCAGCATTATCATACACGAAGAACGAGACAAAAATAACTTTTCATTTGCGAATCCATTACTTTACCAATCGGACAAATGCAATCATTATTGAAGGTTTTACCTATTTCAATTGCGAAAAAAGAATTAGCACTAAATCTATAATTTCACATTATTTGCTCTGAAAATATGAAACATATCATTAAGAAGCTTAAATGTTTGCAAACGAACGTGGATTAAAAAGTGTAGTTCATGAGAAAGAGAGATAAATTTCTTAGTAGATTAGAGATATATTGTAAAACTAAATTTAAAAAAAAATATTAGCAATGCAAATAATTTCTTGGAAAAGGATAATTTTTAATCCTTCAGTTGTTATGAACGAACCCAACTGGCTAACCTAAGTGCCATAATGGACACTGACGAGTTCAGCTCGTACGAAGTTTTTCGTTTCAAATAGTTGCAGCCGAACCTTACTCGGGCAGCCAAACTTTTCCCCAATGCACGCTGATGAGCTTCATCTGCGTATATTATCTTGCGTTATTCGTGTTACAAACTATATTTGCTCGCAAAATTTAGTTAATTTGATAGCGTACAGATAGGGGTATAGATGATCTAAAATCTTTTACATAATAAGGAAAATTTTTGCCGATTCAGTTGTTTATCTAATTATTTTTCTAGGGTAATTTGGCGGGAATTTGTAACTGAAAAATGGCGCATTTATTGCACAGATTGCAATGCTCCGTTTTGTGAAATTCCACGTTTTAAGTGTATTATACACAGAAAGAAATTTTGGTAAAAATAAAAATTAAATTTTTATAATGCTTATTAATTAGTATTATTGTATATTATAAAAATATCTGAATTATTTATTTAGGTATTTTATATTAATATTTTACAAACGAATATTTATAACATTTAACAGTTACTGAATTGTTTAAAAGTACGAGTTACATTAGGTGTAAATATTTTATTAATATACCGTAAATAATTGTTTAAAAACTCAATTTCTTTGAAACTTAAATTTGTAATATTTATCATTTACTGAATTGTTTAATAGCTTCAGTGTTACAATTGCATTAATATACCGCAAAAAATTGTTCCACACACAGAGATTTAAGTCGGGTGAAGAAGAAGGCCAGACATCTGGAAAAGCTCTGGATGTTACACGATTCTCGCCAAAGTTAGCTCGAAGCATTTCTTTGAATTGACGCCCAATGTTGGGAGTTGCTCCATCTTGCTTGGTATGCAAACATTGTAGTTCCTGTGAAGCAGGAAATGACCAGCTATCAAAACAGCTCACTGTACCATGCACTTGTGACAGATCACGTTTTAGGACCATATGCAGTGAGAGTTGAAAAAAAACGGTCCAAGATTAAAATCAGCATTGAATCCACCCCATGAAGTCACGTAATCAGAATGCAGTGGTTGTTGGTGCAGGACATTAGGAGGTGAAACACCTCACTTGCGGAAATTTTGATTATTACAGCTCCATCTAGAGAAAAGTGTGCTTCATGTGATCATAGAATTTTCCCAAGGCCACGCGTCATCAACTTCCAATCTGCTAAAAAATGGTGAGCAAAATCATAGTGTGTTTGGTGATCTTGATGTGGCAGCATTTGCACTTCGTTGATCTTATACTGATACCATTTAGCATTCTTATACGGACAAAAGGTATAGCAGAAATTTTCTTACTGTCGATCATGAAACCATCAACTCTCGTGACGCTGATTGAGCACTTACTGAAGAACTGAAAATTCTTTCAACCACAGCATTTTCGATGTATTCGACAGTTTCATTCGTAACCGGTTTCAGCCCTCTCTCTGGTAGTACACCCAAGTCTCTAGTATCTTCAAATTTAATAATCATCTTCTTCAAACAATTCTAAGACTCGTACCCTTTTCGAAATCCTATTAAAGAAAACGAGAAGATGATGAAATTAAAAAGAAATGTGGTTATAAATTCATTTTTTTAAAAATGATATTTTTTCAAAAGTGGTATATCATTTTGAAGACACCACTGTTCATGGGTACGTAATGCTTTTATAGTACATGTTCATAATGCTTGCTAATATATACTGAAATGTACGATCTTTACATAAAAAATTTAAAAATGTATTTCTTATTGATATATATAAATGAAAAAATGAGTCAAATTTTACTTCGTCAGGTAGAATATTTTGCAAATTAAAATAATTTCAAAATTAGACAGAAGCTTATTTCAGCATATTGAGAAAGATATTTTACTTTTGTAAAAAATTTCAAATTTGTATCAGTAAATAAATTTGAGAAAAAATACATTAAAAATGGCAAATTTAACATTTTCGGTATAAGAGTTCGACTCCTCTTGAGCTTTTCTCTTCAATTTAACATTTACATTGAATATAAAGATATTCTACAATGATAACAGTGACAAATCAGATGAAGCTGAAAATAGAGGATACTTTTACCGTGACCAAATCCGGAAACATATTTTTTTAAAATATGTGTAAAATCAATCTTAGTCACTAATATCCATCTCTAGATGATAGTGATTGATTTCAAAAACAGAAGCATTATTTTCTCTATTAAAAGTACAATAATATTTTAATAAGAGAAAAATATTAAAATTTTTTACGTACTTGAAGTTATTCTGTATTTTGAAAGCCACATTAGTCTGATTGTTAGAGTAATGGAATCGTAAGCGTTGTTTTCTGAATCGGGTTGCCCACTTTCAAAATGATGCACATTAATTTTGTTGGAAACAACAGATCTAGCTTTGGAAATGTATATATGTAGAGTGGAGTGTTAACTCAGGTATCAACGTCATCTGACAGTAACTGAAAATTTCCAGTTGGATCAGCAGTCATAAGCAATTTCTGAAGCCGGGTAAAAATATACAGTCAAAAATGTTCAACAAATATCTATATTTTTAAAAAAGTTGTTTAGTAATTATTTTACTCTAAAATGAATGCACTTTTGTAGAATTTATCAAATTGATGATGGTTTGCATAAATGCTAAAATATTATAGAAAATGTTTATCGAACCACATAGAATAATTTTGAATAGAAAGAAAGAGAGCATTCAAAATGATTTTGAAGATAGTTCTTATTGCTATTGTAAATTGGTGTTACTATTACGTGCTACCATCTGTTAAATGGCTCTAAAATTAATTTGATATTATTTATTGTACTGACATAGATTTAGTAGCTATTTGATACAAAATTATAATTTGATTGGTGCAACGTCGATTTATCACCGGTGATGAGTTATAGAAAGTTAATTTTTCAATAGAAATTAAGCAACAATGTAACAATGGGTTATTTCTGGTGAATTTGTTCCAAAGAAGGCAAAAATTGATAAAAAAAATTGATTAAAACTAGCAAAAATTGATTGACCTAAAAAGATATTGCGACTACTTTTTGGAATGCGAAAGGTGACATACCAATGAAAAGTTCTTCATACTTCTTGAGAAAATAAAATGAAATAAAAACCAATGGTTAATACTACAGTGAATACATATTCACATTTGATATTGTTTATATCACATTTATAACTCCATGCATGGGTACATCTTGAGCCATTCTCTACAAGAGAACCATTTTAGAAAAAATAAAAAAAACTATGTATTATGTACAATGAGTGCAATACATTTTATGTAGAATAACCTATTACCTTTATTGATACTTGCAATTCAGAATATCACATGTAATAATAAATAAAGAATTGTATTAATCTATAATTTTACGAAATAAAGAAGACATAAGTAATACGGTTATAAAAGGGAGAACATAATGTTATTTTTTCGGTGAAAGAAAGAAAAAAAAAATCATGACTAACTTTTATGACTTAGATACATCAACACGACTGGGATAACTACATTTTAGTAAATCTAATTGGAACGAAGGTTCCTAATCATTCGGAAAGGTTCTTTAACGAATGAATGAGATCCATCACTTACCATTACTTTAACGAATTACGAATATAATCTCCTTTCCAAATGTCTGCATTACTTTTATTATATTATTAATCATTCTAATGGCAAATATGCATTATTTGTATATCATGAGTTTATGTGTCCTATTTAACAAAAGTTTTGACATTCACTAGCTTTATTAGCATGTGATGTTGGAGTGTTAGTTTTAAAGTAATATATGTTATAACATTTTGTATTTCAACCATTTTAAACGTAAGATTTAATTCGGTGAAATAAATTTATGATATTTACGAGAGAAATTAAAAGCTGTGTTTCAAATAAAAATTCGGGTATTAGGAATGGATAATTCGAATGGGAGGGGAAAGAACTCACAGTTGTATTATCCACTGATTGCTTTTCTTTTATCTATAAATTCATGAATATAACACTCTTCGCATCCCAAAAAATCGTACCAACCGGCTCTGCTTTTTGTAGAGCAGATTCGTCAGAAACTACCCATTGAATTTTTTTTTTCATGATGTTCAGTGTATAATGATGAACCAAATCTCATCGACTATGACGACAGGATTCAAAACAACAACTCGACCCGGCAGCAATTAAATGTTGATTAGGTAGCCATTTGCTGCTAAATTAAAACTGACTTTTGAATCAATATCACATTTTTGTCTCACAATCAATGTCACCCCATTTAATTGATGACAACATACATAAAACTGATTTAAAAATGTCCTCAAGTTTCAATAGTAAGTACTGTACTTGAACAATCCTCGTATCACGCTTGGAAAAATGGGTAAAATGTCAGAGAGTGGAATTTCGAATTATCTTAAGAAATTCAAGTTAGTGTTAAGAAAATGGGTCATTAGAGGGCATAATAATCTGCATCAGTTTCGGAGGACAAATGTTTTGAAATCGATTTTTTTCCTAGAGTACAAAATTTTGCATTTAATTATTTAATAACAATTTTTTTAGCAATTAATTTTGAATAATAATTTAGTTATATGTTTAATTCTAAATTTCAGACATAATGATTTTTGCTACATCTGGATGTTTCTGAAGTCATATATACATAATTTTTTTATTAAAATGCATTTTTTGAAAGATAAATTAAGTGAAAATAAATCATTTAAAAATGAGGTAAACAAAATATCTTGAAACAAATTCGGACTGTGATAATTTAATTCGTTGTCTTCTCTTTTAATGTAAATATATAATTTGGCAAAATATCATTTTCAAAATTTTAATTTTTTTTACTAATCTTTTTTTTAATTAAACGTAACATATGTCATGAGAATTAAACTAAAATGATGTTAATTTTTTTTCTTCATAAAAGTAATACAATTAAGTTTGTTTCATAAAAATATCAATAACTTGAAACGGAGATTATTTTTGAAATTCTAA
>BMAW01003618.1:0-43551 GCA_019974015.1 Nephila pilipes
GAACATGCCAAGTAATAATGCTGAAAAGGTAGGAATAAACTTGACTTCAAATTTGAGTACCAAATGCCAATAGATCGCCAAATTTGGCGAAAAAAAATGTTTTTTCGACTAAAGTCCTTAGAACATACTTTGAAAAATGCATATGAGGAACTGTGTGTCTTAATGTATCTGGAATCATTGTATATTGTTGATGTGTGTTACTAGATTACGTATTTTGAACTGCTGCATTTGTGTAAACTTTGCTTTGGTGTTGACGTATAATCATTCGTGTGTGTGTGTTAATTGCTTCCTGTTAAATGAAATATTTTGTATTTGCTGGAGAGTCTCGGATTAAAATTTGGATTTATTCGAAAAGAACCTACTTATAAATTTCGTAGATCTTTCTTACATACAAAAGCCTATCAACCAATTAACAGTATATGTGTATGCAAAATCTTTCGGGTATGCCGGAAGCAAGGAACACCCTCAAAAATTACAAATTCCTTTTTTCTGCATTTATTATTAAAATTCTTACAAGATTAAAGGATTTGACTGCAATTTCTTTCGATTAAAATACGTGGTAAAAACTCTATACTGCTCTAATTCATAGCAAAAACTGAATTATTCGGGGTAAACATTCTTCAGAGACCCCGAAATTATTTTTCTTCATGTATTAAAAAGATAAAAATATTAAGGAAAACTATAACGTATCTTTAATTAGAAATATGAGTAGGAATTTACAGTTTGCTTGGAGGCATTTTCTTGATTCTGAGGAAAAAAATAGTTTTAGCATTTTAAAACAAATATCTTAATACTATTCATTATGAATCGTATTTATAATTAGCAAACAATCTGATGATATTATTAGCATAATTTATAGCTAAGTTCTTAAAAAGGAAAGGTTTTTAAAAGTGGTGCAGAATAATAAAATTTGCTATTCTTTATTACCAATTTAACAAACTGGAGGTTTTTCCTTTGAGGGTAACTTTGTTTCATTATTCAGGAAAACTAAATTTCCTTTGTGGAATTTGGGGCAGTTTGTTTTCATTTTCCCTCTCATCTTCAAGCTTAAGTGAATTCTAAGCTTTTGGAAAGTAAACTTAAAATTGTAAGGAGTTTTTTCTACGTAGAGGGAAATTTGAAATAAGTATTTAAGACAAAAATGAAACCAGTACCTCCTATATGTAATACAAGTTAAATGAATTCCAGCAATATCTGATATTAAAAATTGTTAATGAATGTTTTACATCGATTTTACTTGCAGAAAATAAATTATTTGAAAATTTAAATTATTCTTTAGAGAAAATATTATGACCTCTTAATTGTATTGACTTTGAAAAGTTCAGGTACTACGAGGTTTCTTATTATTACGAATCTTATCTGCAAATAAAATATTAGCTTTTAACCTGATATCGTAAGCTTAAACAGTGACATCGAATTTTCTATTCAAATAGAGTAAAATATTCTTCTAAATCACTTAAAGAATGAAACATGATCTTATGATTGAGGCAATGCTTACAATTTAAATCTGCCGACTTCAAAGGAAATTTATGCGAGGATGTGTTTGAGTTATTTTCGAAGATGTAAAATTAAAACTTTACTCTTGTGAATCTGTTTGAGAGTCTGTGTATAAAGAGCCTTCGCAGGCACTGAAGATCTCATTATATTTTATGTCTTGAGTTCATTGACTTTAAATCTGAATGCAATCCAATGTAAAAGAGATGCCTTTGAAGAACATTTTCGCAGTTAATAATGTACTACAACTTTTTTAAAATACTAACTCTATTATAATTCTTAAGTTTATTCTATTTATTTTTACTTTGAATTAAAACTATTTATAGGAAATGTAATTAAGAATTACACAAATACGACTTTAGTTTATTTGTGATTCCTCTCTCTCCTGTACACGCGTAAGATACATTTTCATTGAATTTTAAAGTCAATTTAAAGCATTTATTAATCTTCAAAAACTAATTGAGTCTTTAATTAATATAACGTATCTGTAGATTACGTCAATTCGATCATTTAGTTATGAAAGTAATTTTTTTTAAATGATGTAATTCTATACCTTTGAAGTGCATAATGCCACAAAATTTATTGTAAAAAATAAAATATTGTTTCTAGTAAGAATTTAAATTAAGAAAACATTTATTAATCAAAGGAAGAGTTGAGTCACTAAGCATAAATACAATTTTATTTTTGCATAAATAAAAATATTGATCGTTAACACTAGTTTATAGAAGTCTTATATTTAACAAGGTAATTGTAAACACTTATGAAACAAACTAAGCTATGGAATCGAGATAACTCGTTTAAAAGTGCTGGTATGGTCACCTGCTAAAATTAATGCTAAAAATTAACATTTCTTTTAACTACTTAAACTTAATAATTGTTATCAAATGATGTAATTCATCTTTCTCAACCGGGTATACACGATCTGAAAGTAGAGCAATGCTCAAAGAAAATAGTAATGGCGGTTACTCAGCTAAAAAAAGAACTAAAAAAAAGTTTAAAGGATTGATAGAGGCTGTAAGAGTTAAATATTGTTTGTTGTAATATTAACTTCCTTAATAATAAAATCTTTGACGAAAGTAGTGTTTGAGTGTGCTGGATATAGATCGACTTCTCCTCCTCTAGTCCTTCAGATATATATACGGAAAAAACTAAATATTGAAACAAATTTAACGGACTCAGAATTTAAGATCATATTTATACTCTTTCGAGCACAGTTTTTCAGACCGCTTTGATTCCATACAGCCCCAGGAAATATTGCATTCTTTTTTTTTCTTTTTTCCACAAATATTTGTATATTTTCTTTGTATGTACTCATTTGCTTTCTTCAAAAATGAAAAAGAAAATTAATTGACAGTTTACAATAATTCAACATAGGCCATTTTTGGTGAAGTTTTGGAAATCTAGCGGATGAAACAAACAAGATGAATCCCTTGAGGAATTGGTGTAGGGGTATTCGGAAAGGAATCAAAACCAAAAAGGGCACGTTGATTGAAAAAAGTGGGAAACCGTTGTTATTTTTAAAAAAACCCTACCAATATTGAAACTGAGTGTAATTAAATTACTATCGTTCTTTGAAACAGTTATTTCCTTAAGATATTATCAAATAAGCAATTGATTGATTGAGTACATGTTTAAAATGATCAAATGTTGAATTTAGTTATAATGTCGCATAAGAAAGAAAGTTATTTGATATTTTTCATGAATATACATTTGAAAGATATTTTTAAAAATAACATGATTAAATATGTATTATAAATACAAATCCCATCTTGTTTCGAAGAATAATAAATCAATTTTTTAAGTATTCATCTCAGTAAATAATTTTAGTTAAACATTTTTTTTTTCTGATTCACTGAAAACTCTAATATTTTTCTACAAAACCTTTAAAGCATTAAAATGTTTCTTAAAAAGTTCAAGCATGTGAAAAAGACGGCGTATGGAGATTGATTCTACTCAGCAACTTCTTTAAAACCAAACTTCTTAAGGAACTGATTGTCTCCAAGTGAAATAAATTAGTCTTTAATCGTTCGAACCCGTGCATTGCGTGACGCATATCATTAAATAGATTAACATTTTTCAGTTTATTCATTGACTTCCATAGAATGCTAATGAAGACAATTTATGGAGAGAAATCTCGCTTCATTAAATTTCATAAAATGAATAAACACATGAAATACACCCGCTCGACTTACAGAAAAATAGATTTACAAAAATGTAAGAAGTGTACATACATTACCACATCCGAAAGTTCAAGGTTGATACACTTACATTCTGCACAGAGTTATTCGGAAAGCCCTTGTTATTGAAGTAGTAGTGTATATATATTAAATAATAAAAAGCAAAAAAATGAAAATTCATAAACAAAAGAAAATTACATTATTTGTATAAAGTATCATAACAAACTATAAAAGAAAGCAATGGAAATAAAGTGACTATTATTTTGAACCAACACTCAATTTAAACATAAATTATGGATTCAAATTATTCCACTCAACAAATTATTTTATAACAAAATGGTTAACACCAAAATCAGTGACACTTAGATAATAACAGTTCTTATTATTGCTTTCGAAAAAAGAATAAAAAACTTACCTAAAATAAAATGATTGTTTTAACTTAACCTTTTAAAATTAACTGCATTGCAAATATTAACAATCTCAAAATTATCTTAATAAAATATTAAATTATATATGGTTATTCTAAATTGATATTATTTTCAGAATCCATTAAATGCTTATTTCGGAAATAGTTATCAAAATTACTGCACTCTACATCGAAAGTATAAATAAAATTAAAATATTAAATTAATTAAGAATTCCTTTTTTAATTAAAAAAAAACAAATTTAGATATAAAATCAGTGAAAAAGCAACAAAAATCAGAAGGAAAAAAAATGTATACAACTCGTGTCGCTTTCTTTCAACAGAGAAAGATTATTTCAGAACAGAACATAGTTTATTTAAAACCTAACATTTAATGAAATATTACTAATAGTTTTCGTTATTATCTAGCTGTATATGTGATTTCAAAAATTAATAGGATAGTTATAAATGAAGTAATTTCCAGAAAATTTTTAAAATTCCTATTTTGCTGATCCAGCATAATTGAATTTGTTCCCCCTCTTTCTAATTTTAACAGTATCGATTAACGAATATGTATAATTAATGCGTTTATATAGCAAAAACGATAAAAATTGTGTGGATTAATTAAAGCATCAATGCTCTAAAATGGTTTATTTCATCATTATATGGCTCCGTAATTATTGTATTTGTTATAGTAAATGGAATAGTTAGTTTCTGATTTAATCTTCATTTGGTGATCTGTAGCTCCACCGATCTTTTACACAATAACTAATGGAAAAATAAGTGGATTAAATGCTACAGTGTTTTACTAGGAAACTAAGACAACGATCTTAATGGTAAATCGAGTAACAAATGGAAATTGAAGCTAATATTTCCTGATATCATTACATAAAAGTTAATGACGTAAGCAATTGATGCTATCGTTAAAATAATTCACACGTCTTTTTATGTATACAGCAGAACTTAATTTATGCCGATTGAATGAGGCTTTATGCCCTGCGAATTAAGCAAATTAACTTATAAGATGCACAAAGGTATGTATGATTGACTGATTGTTTTTTATTAATGCCGCACTTAGATTCAGTTCGAGAGGTATTAGCGACGAACCGTAATTTTCAATTTCAGTTAAGTGACGAAAATGTTACCCGAGCTGGTAAACCACTCTTCAAAATTCCACGGTAACAGGAGGATTTGAAGCCTTGATAGATTTAACGTGCAATCGCCTTGATAGACGGTGAGTGTTTCCAGGCATCAGGACCCGAATCCACAGGCACGATAGAAACAATGCTGTTCGCGAGTTCACGAACATGTCTCAATGGATTCCTGCTGTCACCTCAAGATGCATAGCTGAATTCTCAGTGTAGTAAAAAGAACATTTATCTTCACATATCAGTTGAGGTAAATCAAATCAATATATGCATATACGGTATGCACAGACAAAATAAATCTACACAGAGTGGAACTGTTCAGTGTTCATCTTCACAGATGAAACTGGACCTACTCATTAGTTTCAGAAACAACTGATTTTGTTGTTGTCTTGCCTTAGCATTATTCATTTAATATTTTATTGAGTGTAATTGTGATTGTCTATTAACGTCGCATCCTATTGGAGATGTACGTCATAAATTTTAATTTCGATCAAGTGTCGAGTATGACACTTGAGCTAGTATCTCTCTGTCCAAATTTTCACACGACGCCAATAACTGGACATTACTCATCGACCAGGTTCAACAAGCATCGGCTCCGCTATACAGCATCTTTTTAGCATCATTAGGGTTCGAACCCAGAACTTGACGAAATTAAAGAGTCCATTAATAATGGCGACAACAATTAATTGATGCAGAGGCTTCAAATATCCATTACATCTAAAGAGAGATTCAATCATGTTGCCTTCGATGTATTTTATCGCAATGGTCTAATGGTCTTTAATTTCACTAAGTTTCCATAAAGGAAAAAATAAGAATTATGATGTCACAACCACTAATTGTAATATTAAATTTCGCAGGCAATAAATTTCGCAGCCAATTTGTACCATTAATTCCAATGCATTTATCTTCAATTTTATTATGAATTTATTTTAAGACACACACCCGGATTTATAGCTTACAGTATGCATATACGTTTACGTACAGGTATATATATATATAATATATATATATATATATATATATATATATATATATGCAATAAACAATCCCTGAATCAATATTACTATTACTTAGCATTACTTTTTTATTATTATCATTCATGATCACATTAGCAGTTTTTTACTGTATCGTCATCTTCTTAGACACACTTATTTTTTGTCGGTATTTTTTTTTAATTTCCTTAGTAATTAAGAAATTTAAGATATTGATATTCATTAACTTTTAATCTTATTTAAAAGGCTACATAAATTTTCTATATCTTACTTTAACTATAACGTATGTTGCAAAAAATAACTAGCTTTTAAACTGCAGATAAACTAATTTATTATAGGTAATATGTTAATTATGATTAAAAATATTTACATATAATTCATTATATAAATTTATATAATATAAGAGTAGGGAAAATTGATTGACTTTTTTCAAAATATAGGAACATTTTTATGAAATGTATTTATTTGAAAAATTATTTCGAAAATAATTCCAAATTCAATACAAAATTATTTAAAAAATATATTTTTAACCTATAAGTCAAAAACCATGTTTCATATATCTTCTGGCTTCAAATAAAATTTCAGCACCAATGGCACTAAATCAATTTTATAAAAAAAAAAAAAATTGGCTCAGAATCAATAAACGCATGCAGGCCATTTTTTGAGACTTCGAAGAAATCGAAAACCTTGTAGTTTTCAAAATTATTTCTAAGAATTCTGGTAGCAGCGTAATATGCGGAAAACTATTCTTAGAAATAATGTCTTTAGCAACAAAATTTCCAAAAAAATTATTTTCTAAGTCGAATGAAATATTCTTTAGCCATTTGTTTTCTTAAATATTGTGTAAAGCGTAACGTTAAACTGAAGTCACTTTTTATAACTTAAAGAATACGAACAGTTAGAGGCAAGAGGCCGTGCGCTTTTAAAGTTAAGGAATAACTTTTACTGGCATTTTTATTTCTTCCAGTATTTTAAAAATGATGGGTATCAAGTTAAAAATTAATTTAATTATAATCAATGCAATCAAGAGCATTAAAACTGTAAAAGCAATTAATTCGCAATTTTTTTGGTAAGAGAGCAAATGAAAATTCCAAAATGCTATAAAAATAAATAGTCCTTCAAAAAGATCATTCACGCTTGGAATACTGTAACAGTAGTCTTTACAGATGTGGTTGGTGTTTTTATGTGTTCTTCATGTAAAAAAAAACATTCTGCGGGAATTAAAATAATTATTTTCCTTGCTTCCGTGCAAATTGTACTGTCTTTCTTTGTCCGCTGTTATTCTAAAGTTGTAGATTAAATTTTGGTCAATTGACGCTATACAACAAACTTAAAACTTTTATCTGGTGATGGATGGAATCAAATTTCTCTGCTTTGAATGTGGTTTCTTGAATGACAATGCTAATTTTTTAAAAATATCGGAAAATACGAACGTCAAGTTTAAATGCAATTTAAATGTAATTGTTTATTAAACTCGCACTTAGAAGCAACACTTTGGCTATTGGCAATAGACCTCGTAATTTTAAATTAAGATCAAGATACGAGCCCGACACCTGAACCTCTCTGTGCAGTTAAACAATATGCAAATGCGAGGACTTGGAGATTTGACAGATTCAACATGCATCAGCTCTGAAACATGGTGGGTCTTTTGTGGCATATTGATTCAAACCTACGATTCAACAATGGAAACAACACCGACTGCGAGCTTGCATGCATAACCACTCGGCTACTGTGGCTATAATGTCGTTTCAGAAAAATAGTTCATGGTAAACACCTCATCTCGTTTATAATTTCTGGAGGACTTTTGGTCTCATGGGATTTTGGATTTCTAGTAGACCACATGAATAGAAGTAATCATAACACAATAACATAACAACACCGTTTCAACACTATAAGATCTTTCAAAAAATAGTAAAGGAAACTTATAGGAGTTCATAATATGATTATTCTGGAAATTAAGTATTTTCACTGATTGTCATATGCATTATGCTGCCCGTGTTCTTATAAGTTAAGAAAACAGAAACATTCGAGTACTTATTTTAAGAAAAGTAATGACATTTCTTACTGTTTAAAATATTGTTATTACACTCTCAAGCAGGTAAATAATAACTATTTATGCAGAGCAGTTTCACTTTCATTCGAAGTCCTGCAAATGCCGTACACAAACTAAATGCATATATGAAGAAGAAAACAATATCAATTATTCATCAAGTGCATAGCTATTTTGGCGTGGAATTTTAAAGCTTATCCCAATCGCAATATCTTACCACGTTCTTAGCATCAAATTAGTTATCCTATATATAAAGGAAGTGAGATTAATTCCTTCGTCTGAACTAATGCCGTATTTAGCGTGGGTTGTACTGCAAAGGGTTTACTCAGGAATGCAAATTATATCGTGAGCATGTGTGTGTGTGTGTGTGAAAGACGGAGATTCATCACCTTAAGAGCATCGGGATTTATCTTCAACATGGTTTCGATTTCGGACTCAATAAGGCGATTGTGGCTTAAAATACACTCATCAATTCTGCAGCACCTTCTAAGCAGACGTTAGAATTATTCTATCAGTAATGGTGATTGAGCATTGGGTGTGAATTCAGGGACGGATGAATAATTTGTAATCTTGTAATTATGTTTCTGGTCTTCATCTACAGTTCATTTATTTTGTATGACATTTCACGGATTATGTAGATGTTTAAGCTCCATTTAATTTATTCAATGGCTTTTCAAGTTTTACGACTGTAAAGGATATTTCTTAGATTATCTTCATCTAAAGTTAATGAAACAGACCCAAATTAGAAGCACATATTTAGAGATTACTATCTAAAGTAAAGCTTATAAATCTCAGTGCGAGTAAAATACAGCTATTCTACTATTTAGTCTTATTATACAACTACAGCTACATGGGTCAATAGTTTTCAGAAAATAGCTGCAATTTGACTGACAGAAGCCATACTGTTTCAAAATTACCTCCGAATAAAACTAACGAAAAAGACCCGAAATGGAATAATGTATTCAGAGATTACTGTCTAGGTGACAGTTTTTAACCATCAATAAATAAAATTCACCTACAAATCAGTACATCTATGCAAGTACAACCACTTAGATTAATACTTTTATAATAAATAGTTGCAGTTCTGTTGCTGTAAGAAATACTCTTTTTAAAATGATCTTCGTTTAATATTAATGAAATGAATCCAAATGGGAGTTAGTTTGGAAACCAGCTGATACATTTCAACAAATAATATACACTACCAACTAACTTATTCTTCTGGAAACACATAAATTCACTATATTCCTAACTTTTACAGCATTGAATTAAAATTTGCTCTATTAACCTTAGAACAAGAAGAAAAATTACTTACATTTCTTGTATAATTTTCTAGCTAATCTATTTTAATATATAACACCCGGAACAAAGGCAAATAAGAAATGAAGCAAGCATATAAATTTTCTTCTCCAATGGCCTAAGGTAGAAATTTGATTTAAAGCATATAGGAGAAAGTCTGACGTGGTGGAAAAAAATGGCTTTATATGGAAGAACAAAATCGTACCTGTACGATAGCTTTGCTTACTATCCGAGAAGTTTCATAAAAAGTAGTGGCTTCTAAGGAATGTTTACATCTTGTTTGAGGTAGAAATGTATTATTATAAGAATAAATAAATGAAAAATGTCTTTGAATGCCGCAGTTGAATTTGTGCGTTTTTTTTTATCCCAATTGGCTGTTATTTCGCTTACAAGAAAGATCTTTCTACATATTTTATCTTTTTATCTACAACACACAAACAGGATGAATGCTTTCATGAATTTTGGTAAGACTTTTCGGTTATTCGGTTAGTGTGATAAAAATGGAACCAAATGAGAGAAATATATGCTTTTTTTTGTATTATCTGTCCTATATTTTTGATAAACTTTTTTTTCCATAAGCTTTACAGATTCTATTTATTTTTACATGGTTTTGAGTACAAAATAAAATATTTGGATTCAAAGCGAATTTGAAATGATTTAAAATTTAAGAATAACTTTGCACTTCTAATTATTATTTTATTTACTTCATTTTAATCAAATAAAGTAACAATAAATGGAGTACAAATTTGCAAAAAAATATTGCTTTCAATAAATTTTAGTTAATGAATTCTAATCACGAATAATAAGCTAATACTTCAAACAATAATTTTAAATACAGAAGAGAGAAATTTAAACTCTCACAGTTTTGCTTAATACAGTGCCTTGTAAGATTTATTTTGTAGGTAACTCTATCTGACTTTAGCGAAAATAAAAATATGAATATATATATATATATATATATATATATATATATGTGGGGGGGGGGGTGGGGGGGGTGTATGTATGTGGGTGGTTGTAAAATTTAAGTTAATAAGTTCAAAACTCCAATTGAAGGTACGCAAGAAATGAACAATTCTATTATCTGTCAAGGAATAAGCAAGATCATTATCTCTCAAATAATAAATCAGTTAATTCTAGCTTATGCTCAAATAATAAAGTCTTAGCTTACCAAATCATTCATTCCAATTACAGCACTTCTCGATTATAATAGAATAGAATCCTACTACTTTTGAATAGGAAAGTCACTTCCAACTATTTTCAATATAAACGATTAATGACGGTGAGATTCATTATAATGTACGATATGTTTCAGCTTGTCATTATCCTCTTTCCCCCCTCTCTTTCCTTTTAATTCTATTTCGATTAAAGATCATTATATCTAATACTTTTCACTGCACTCCTAGTTTTATCTAATTTACTTATTCACTTTTCATTTTGATCTTAAAGGTGTTGTTCAGTATGCAATTCAAACAACGCGAAAAGTCCACGAGATTAGTGGAAAGAAAATCGCTTCAAATTTTTTTACACTGGATATAGTTGTTTACATAAAAATATCACATTTGAATCAAATTGTTTGCTTATTTATTTTGAAATATGTTCAGAAAAATGGGAAAACTACAATAGATCATAAATAATACAAAATAAAATTGCATAGAGACATAAAAATTTAAAAGGAGAATTAATTTTGATGTAAATATGTTTGAAATAAAAACGCACACCTTAATAGGGAAATGAAAATAAATCAAAGTGTGCAAATTTAATGCCTAAAATGAGAAAATTAATTACGAAACCTTAATATGCTGTATATTACCTTTATAGTCTAGTAAAGACATTAATAGCTGCATTTTACCAAAAACGGTTCATAAATAATCCTCTTCAAGGTAAACTCCACTAATAAAAGGAATTAACTATATTTCTCGCACGTATAACTAATATGTTTTCTTGTAAGTTGTAACATATAATTTGTTCTTGGAGTTAATTTAACAAGAATATAGCAATTTATGTTACTATATAGTAACTTTTAAAACCCTGTTTTTCTATGTTAAAGATTTTGCGCAAAGATAATCGATTGGGAAGTTTATAAATTTTCTGTCATAACTGTACTAACACATTTCGTGTAAATTAACCTTCATCATCCAATATTGTGTCATTGATGGAACGATGGAAAAATTTGAATTTGAAAAGTAATGATTTGTGCCCTTAATACAAGTAGTTATAATACTCAATTCATTTTGGAGACAGTATTATAATTTTTAAGAAGGAGCAAGTACTACAAGCACGCGATCTTGTTGAATATTGCTAAGTAGCACGCAATAAGTTCATTTAAGTTATCTTGGGAAAAAATATCTGAATATGCATCAAAAGTGCGTTACGGGTTACTGAATCAGTAAAAGCGAAAAATGTGTCATGGAAATATCCAAGCCATGCTTTTATAATATATTTAAACAGTTGAATTATGCAAGAATAATAAATAATTTAAGTAATTTTTTTATCATATAATGATATACATAAATACTAAAACATCTCGTGATTAATGATGTTTACTTATTTTTAGGATAATTGTAAATCCAGGTCATAACAATAATTTTCAAATATGTGTAATAAATCCCACATATTTTAGACGTTTTTACTGCTAGTAAAACTTCTGCAAAAATATTTATAGTATGGTTAAATTTGTTAAACTATTCAGAGAGAGAGGATATTTTAATGATAATGTGTATTTATAATATTGTCTTATGCTATAAATACATATCATCATTAAAAGATCCGCTAGTTATTATAATATGTTATTATTGTGCATCACTAGAGTTTCTTATGAAGCTAACTAAATATCTTAAGGTATTTTATCAATTTAAAAATGTATGGATTGTGAATAAGAATGATTGAGTATCGTTGCACTAAGAAGCAACAGGTGAGCTATTGGTGATGGACCTCGTATTTGTGAGCCTCAGTGAAGGGACGAGAACAACTGAGATTTAACCTTCCCATCTAAAGTTTCACATCATATTTACGGGAGAACTTGCGACTTAGAATAGATTTAACGTGAAACATCCCCACTATATTGCGGGTCTTGAGTGGCATCAGAGCTCGAATCCTCGATTCATCGAAACGCCGGCCGCGGTCAAGCAATCATGATTTCTATACCACTACAGCCATTAAGAATCTTTCAAATAAATAAAAGTTGAAGAAAATAAGAGGGAGAATGATACGGTTTGATTTACTGATTGATTGTTTACCCATGTGGGGCTTAGAAGCATCACGAGGACTATTTGTGACTAACCGCGCAATTATGAACTGCTGTCAAATGATGAGGGTGACACCCAGTCCTCTTATTGGAACACTTCTCTCCAGAATTACACACCAAGCCAATGGGATTCCTGGGAGACTAGACCAGATTTAACATGCATCAGCTCAGTTACCTTTGTATTTCATAGTTAGAAGAAGTTGATATGGATGATACTCTCATGAAGATTCTCTCCAGACATACACACATCTCATTTTGGAGGTCAATGTGAACTACGGCTTACCGGATAATATAACTTTAACTTTGCTACTAGCGTTGTTCGACCAAGCCTTATTGTTATGCCACAACTTGAGACGACATTCAGCTTTACAACAGTCAGAGGTGCTTGCAGAACTGCAACTCCCTGCTTATATATGTTGTTTAGTTCCCTTCTAATGGTAATTGTTGATGCAGGATCTATAGTTGACTTCTGAGGTCATTTTGGTTGCAGTCTTTTTCTTTTCGTTTGATACTGCGATATATTTATTATTCAAAGGTGTCACTCAATCATTTCTTTCTCATTTGTCTACAATTGTACTTAGAAGTAGTTGTTTTCATTTGTATGCCATCGTATTTTTCCATAAATTGCTTAAAAATTGCCTATGAAGTTCGTGTTTGCTTTTAAAGGTCCTTCTAGTTGAGTTCCACGAATTTGTTTTGTTGGAACGTAAGTGATGCCAAACAATATATAACACCCAAAAATCGCCAGCAGGTTAAAATAAATAAGTAGTAAATAAAACTTTGTACTCAATGCGAACTAAAATATATTGGTATATACATCATTAATAAGAATTCTCGGCTGAAACACCATACATATCGATAAATGAAACTATTATTTTGATATTATAACATAATCAATTATTCAGGAAGAAACAATATTAATTTAAATGATATTCATTTCTAAACATATATTACATTTGTTCTGCATCCAGTATTAAAAAAAAATTGTGAATATTAAAATATAAAATTTTATTAGTTAATTTAAAACTCACATATTGAAGTCAGTGAAGTTAAGACTTTTGATTGGCCTAAATAGTTTTCCTTTAATTTTCTTATAAGTTCAAATGCTAATTTTAACAACATAAAAAATGTAATTAATTTTTTTTATTTCAACATGATATATATATAACACATCGATCCATAACTCCCGAGTCTAACATTGAAAACAACATTTTTTTTGCAAATTTTTTTGTTATTCATCAACATAACACCTTTTGTTAATCACCGTTTAGGGTGATACAATCGTTCCAACGCTTTTCCAAATCTTTTTCCAAAAATTTATTTTCTCTTTTTCGCAAGAAATCTTTTTGTTGCAGTAAATAACTTGACAAACAACTTTCCTGAATCATCGACTCGTTGCTGTTTTGCAATCTTGTGGCACCACTTGGAAAAACCTTTTCACTTCACTTCAAAAACCCTTTTGGTCCAATCGACTTAAGGGTACATTTGTTCAAGCAAGGTTGAGCTCTAGAAGACCTGCTTACTGGTTTACTACAGGCGCCATCTCTGGAGTTAGCAGGTTATTGAGTCGATGTTATATATGGTGTCTTATGCGAGTTTACTACTTCAAAACTCTAATTACAGACGTTATATAAACTTAAGACATATCTCATCGATATATAAATGGTGAGTGTCCTCACATTAAAGGAGGGATAAAATTGAGAGTGTACAGATTTGCTGTTTATTTGTTATTTATCCCGGAGCAAAAGAATCGAGAGACATAAAACTGTTGAATTCATAACGGTTGTAGGGCTTTAACACATGGTTAATAGGTTCCGAAAAAGAAAAAGATTTGGAAAAGCGTTGGAACGATTGTATCCTCTAAGGTGATTAACAAAAGATATTATATTGATGAACATAAAAATTTTGCAAAATAAATATTGTTCAAACTGGGCTGAAATTGACAATCGATAATTATATATATATATATGTGTGTGTGTTCAATAGCCATTGTATACAAAAACATTTACGAAATGATATTACACTTTCATGAAAGTTAATAGTTTATTTTCAAATTAAAATGCATTGAAAAATATTTTTGAAATAATTTGTATTCTCTATAAAAAGAAAAATAAGTATATTATTCTTATTTTGTTTTTAAAATTGCTCCATGTCATCAAATTAAACTTTGCTTTATTTTCTTCCATTAAACAATTTATATTAAATTACATTCTATGGTTAACTTTTGAAACATTGAGGAAGAAAAGCCTTCATCAATTTTAGCTGGCGATTTTCTTTTAATTAATAAATAATCATATATATATATATATATTACGCATAACACGAACACCTACTACAAAGGAAAAATGGTTAATTTTAAAATCAGGATTCATTGATACCTCAAACACGTATTTATTTTAAAGTAAGTTTCAAAACAATTTTGACATGTTTTTAACGACTTATTTCTGGATAATTAAAAAGTTCGAGTTTCCAAATTTGAAAATGTCTGCGAAGTGCTATTTAAAAGTAAATAAATAACAATTATGAATATCAGAATGGAAGTAAGAAAAACATATTATATTTATTTCACGTCAACATATATTCCGTTTGCCTTTTCTTTGGGAAGGGAATTATGAAAGCTCTAAAATTTCATTTTAATTTTAAACTTTAAATACAAATATTTGTTCCTTTATCTGAAAAATTTATTATCAATTAATGAGTGAAAACAAAATATAAAATAAACTATACGTTACAGATGTGTTATGATTTGATTTTAGTTAAAAGTAAGAAATGCAATAATTTAGAGGATTATTGTTCATAATTTAAAATTTGAGTTATTACCATTTTAATTATAATATTTTACATTATAAGTAAAAACCAATATCAACGATCGTGGGTTAATTATATTTATAACGCTTTAATGTGAGTTTGTATTCAGCATATTTGTTGCTGAAGAATTTGATTCGTCATTCTTTCAAATTAATTTCAAATATAAATTTCTTGATTTTATTTAGAGCATTAATTTCTTATAATTATAATAATAAGAATAATGCTCTAAATATTTATTCAAGAGTTCTTTCCCCATTTACATTATTCTATTTCTAGACATGTACTACTATCAGTGAATCCTCGTAAGAACAATTGGTATCATCGTTTTACAATAAAGTTATCCCTGTTCAGCAATTGATCAATCTGACTGTTTATTGATTGTTGTACTGATATGCTCTTTATAATTTTGTCATTGTTCTAATGTCGAAACGGATCAAACTTGAAACATTTCCAGACAGAAAAATGTTAAAATTTTCATGAACTGGTATCTAAACATGCATTCATTTATGATACAGTATTCGTAAGAAGATTCCTCCAAAATGTGTCATTTTCTCTTGAGCAGGAAAATTTCCTATTTTAATTTATCAAATACTTCATTATAGACGAAACATAGAACCTATTTTATAATCTTGAAGAAAGAGCTTTGATTCTTGATTGTTTTCATTAAAGCAACAGGAAGGCAATTTGCGACTAATCTCGTTATTTAGAACCTCGTTCAAGGGATGAGGATGGCAACAAAACTAGCAACCCCCTCTTCAAACATCCATACCACGTTATGGGAGAATTTGGCATCTCGACCAGATTAAATGTACATGCACGAACCCGCTTTACGTCCGTTTTTTAGTGGCACCAGGGCTCGTTCCCGTGACTCCCCGAAATCAACGCCAGCCAAGGGTCCACGATCTTAGGCTATCCTTTCTTTCCAGAAAAAAAACGATCGATTCAGATAGAAACAAATGATAATACAAAAAATTCCGCTCATTACGAGATAGCGAAACCAGATTGTAAAATTTATTTTCGATCGCTTTTTATTGGAAAAAAAAATTTTGAATTTTGACCAATTCTTTAAAACTACGCAGAAATAGTCTTAATTGAGTATTACCATAAAACTGTACTTTCAGCTTATATCAGTTTGGTGTTTTTTACTCTGATAATTACTAATTATTGATTGCTACAAATGTTTATACAAGAATCCCATAATGCATGTAACAAATTGAGGACTATTTATTTTCACTTCCTAATAATACAAAGGAAAGTATATATACTAGTAACAATAACAACGGTAGGTTATATATTCCATATATTTTATTGTACCAGCTAGTGGATTAATACATCTAATTTTCTGCAGCTCTTATCTGGCATCATTAGGAACAACAATATAATTGGAAGTAGAGAAAACAAAATCAATAGCTCTCGTGTTGCTTCTCAGCACGACCTTAATAAACAATCACATCTTAGAAAAAACACAAACAAAACAAAACAAAATATCTGAGGAAAATGTTATTTGATCAGCTTTAAATTTAGAATTTTCGAAAGAAACTTGTCTGTTTCTGCAGGGTCTTTTTATATTGTCAGCCCTGACAGAATTTATCTAATGACGCCATCAAACCTTCAAAAATAGAGACAGCTAAACTTAACAGTTCAGTCATTTAATTATTTTCAAAGAATAAATAACATTATTCAAAAGCAAGTTAATTTTAGTAAAAAGTAATATTGGAACAATGTAAATATAACATATTAAAAGATAAGTAATAGACACACGCACACACACACACACACACACATATATATATATATATGTGTGTGTATGTGTGTGTCTATTACTTACCTTTTAATATGTTATATTTACATTGTTCCAACATTCCTTTTAAATAAGAAGAAAATAATATTCTTATAAGAAGAATATTATTTCTTATTCTTATAAGAAGAATTCTTCTTATAAGAATAAGAAGAATATATATATACCTATATATACATTCTGCGAAAGTAAGGTAGGTGAGGGGTTGAAAATATGGAAATACATAATATTAACAGGTAGGTGTATGTATTGCGAATAAAAGATCGAAGTTCTTTGTTAAATAGTTTTTAAGAGTTATAATTATTTAAAAAAATAATTCACATTAGTAGTCTAGTTCATGGGATTTAAAATTGGGTGTGTTTAAATCTGTTATTTCTAAATAGTAAGTAGCTACTGATTTAAGTAATTCCAATTTTTTTCAATTCATTGTCGAATTTGTATACATGAATTGTTTATCTATGTGATTATTATGTTTACATACATAAATTTTCTTTGTTAAAAGTTATTTCTAACTTAAATTCATTTAATTTATTATTTTTTCAAATGATTGTAAGTACGTATTTGCTTAAAATATGATTATGCAATGATTAATATATATATATATATATATATATATATATATACTTTTACTTCAAATATCTTATTATTATTCGTACCGAATAAACACAGCCAACTTTATTTAAAATTGAATACTTATTTTTGATGTGATAAGATTCTTTGTTAAATGTTTTCAGTGTTAATCATTTATGTGACATTTAACTCCATAATGATTTCCTTAAAATATTTTTACGTAAATAATCAAGCATAAAAATGCTCTTATGTAATCAGTGTTCGATGATATAGGTTTAATGTATGGCTGTGCATGATAAATATTTTTTTCAATAAAAAATGATTCTTTAATATATAGCTATAAACATAATTATATCAATAATTATAATGAAAAAATAAACAATCAATATTTTTGCTGAAATAAGAAAAATAGTTTTTATAAATTATTTCATCTGAAAACTATGTTTATATTTAAGATTGAATCATCTTAAAATTAAAAAATGCACACTATTTGTTCCCCCTTTTAAATAGTAAATGTTTATAAAGTAATTTTTTCCCTTTTCTGCGTTACATTTATTAAATATCTTATTTATCTTATCTTATTTATCTATCTTAACTTTAAATATCTTATCTGCGTTACATATTGAAATTACTACGGGATATAAATAAGTCTCTTCACCTGAATAAATTTCGTGCCTGACTCATACTCATTGGTTACTATCTCTCTCAAACAGACGAAAATCTAAGTACACTCAGAAGAGCATTCTTAATTTGAATAAATCCGAACTTTCTATGGAGAGTGCAAGACACATACTGAATATTCCTTGCAGTCTCAAATCGTACAATGTTAAATTTCACTCGTTTGTCGTTTGCACCAAGATTTTGAAACTTTTTCAACGGTCATATATTCCTGGAGAGGCTAAAAGCATTGATCTCTTCTTATTTTGATGGCGCAGTATTTCGGAAAAGAAATTCCAGTTTGCATCCAAAGTTCCAACATAATTCCATACTAGAGGTCTTATCTAACAAAGCCACACGTTCGTAGGATAACTGCTGGTAGTTTTGCAGGAAAGGACTGGATAGTGGAAAATTTCAGTTGGTTTTTGAATGAGACCCACTTGTGAAATTATCGTCAACAACGTTAAGAGAAATGTTTCTTTGCCGAAAATTACATGTGCAAGTTCTATAGTTCTAAAGGAAGTTTTTGAATGAGAAAAGTTTTTCTAAAAATCAAAAGCAATGAAGTAGCGCTATAATATGACTTGAGTTTGGAATTAACTTTTTTAGAAGCTAAGATGTTGTATCTACAACTCGTTTCAGAAATTCTTATTTTCCAAAGGAATTAAATAGAGTTTTAGAGGAAAGAATAAACCATATAAAAAAGAAGTACTACATAATTTGTTTATGAAGCGATGCATTAAAAAATATTCCCTCTATTTATACTTTGTGATAATATCTTATTACTCGTATAGTTAAATCTTAATCTGAAGCTCAAGTTAAGTTCAAGTACAAAAAAATTAAAATAGTAAATTATATTCAAAAATATAGTTTCTTATTGATCCTTCTAAGAAAGGAAGAACTCTCTCATACAGTGTAACATGAGTGCTAACAAATTCTAAAATCTATCAAATAATACTATTACAGAAATACGATGCGAGTACCTTCTTCAAGTATTCAGTTGCTTCCATAGCAATGAGTCCTAATCTCACAAAATAAACTATACACGTCAGAAAACTTCCGCACGCATTCCTCTAACACTGAGACCTTATTATTATTTTAAATTCTCTGTAGTCTTCATATAATTTGGTTATACATATTCACTTCTATTCTAAGGTTTACCTAACTTAATATGATTATAGAAAAGCTGGGAGTTCAAATATAAAATAAGAAATAAGCCCCAGATGTTAATGAAATAGAAGTATCAAGAATAGCTTTTGTTACAATGTTTTCTGATTGTTTTTGTATGTCTATTCGACATGAAGTTACATTTCATGCAGTCACTCATCTTTAAATTTAAATCTAACTTATGGGGATGATTGTAGAGTCTCATAAGAAAAAATTCTGCTATAATTATCCTTATTATGGTAATACTCTTACGAGGAACTATGATATGTTTTCTGAGAATCGAACTATTTTGCCATCCGTTGATATTAGAGCTTATTAAGCTTGTTTCTTCAATAATTGACATTTCATTACTCCCTCATTGAATGTTTTCTTACTCTTCAAGCAAGATACAAGAATATGTCGAAATGTGTTAAAAGCCAACAGTCAAAATGGTCAAAGTTGAGTATTAAGTTCTATCTTAAAAATATATTAACCTTAAATTTTGACTTCACCACATATTCTGTGTAAAAGGCTCATTATTTTTGTACAATATCTCAAGTTTAAAATACACTTTTATTTGGCAAATGTTTTTTCAAAGGACCATTCTAATATTTTACTTCAGATTAAGAATATATGTTTCTAAAAGTTATCTATATCTAAAGGAGAAATTGATTGTTTGAACTTTTTTATTTTAATTTCTGTTAAGCAATTTTTTTACTATTTATTTCCATAATAGAATAATTCAAAGGAAATGTAAGGTAAAATTATAACTTTAAATATATAAATGCAGGAAACAAAAAAGCAGGTAAGTTCTTCAGAAATTTCCCGTTTCCGTAATATACAAATATATTTTCATATCGCTACATTTTATTATTTGTAAGTGAAATTTATAACTTGCATCGTGACGCAGTTAAAAATATAATTCTATTCTTAAATGATCCTATGATACGTCTTTAAGTACTTCATTCTAAAAGTAAATTCATTCTGTAGAAACCAAATATGAAAATTCAAAATTGATACAACAAAATATATGCATTTCTGTTAAATATTTTTGTGATTTAAACTGAAATAACTACTGTACATTTCACTAAGTTTGATAATTTTCTAAGTATTTTATAAAAGCTATAAATACATCACGACAAAAAACTTCTTTATGTCTTTATTTTATCACCCGTTACCTTTTCAAAATTCACAAAAATGAGCATTAATTTTAATGAAAATTCTGGGGAACTGAAAACAAATGAATAATCAATATGAAATAATGAGAATCATCACAACGTAATAAGTACTAGGGGTCATGTTAAACGTAATTGTTTGTTGTAATAATTTCTCAAAAATTCAGAAAAAAATATTTACTAATTGCAAACTTGAAATATAATTTATCACTTTATTTTAAACAGCAAAAAGTGAAACGAAAACATTGAAGAACGAAGAAAAAAAACTTTATTGATGTCTCATAAACAGTGTTGTTTTTTCAAGCACATATCGATTTTAAACATAAACTCGGAAACTTTCAATACAAAAAAAATTATAAAAATAATTTTTAGAACATACTCAGAGACATTTTTTCTATGACAAAACTTTAATCAGACTATAAATCATACCTGAATTCAATACTAAGGAAAATTCCAGAGTATAATTTTTTTCCTGTGTTATATGGATATTCTCTAAACAGTGTATAAATTTGATTATATAATAATATCAAGTTACTTTATCTCATGCTTAAAATGATATTTCTATCATGAATTAAATTGAAGAATTTTTAATTTTTTTTTTCTGAATGCATATCAGTAACGTCTTCAAAAGCTCATTCTTAAATATTAGTATAATAGTATGGAAACTAATTAGACGATTTTAATTTTACTATTTTATATTTCATGCGTTAGTGTAAACTGTGAAATATTTTTAAATATGTCTATTTTTTGTAACCAAAATCACATAAAATGTACATTAATATTTAAAAGTGTAATATGTAGTATTTTTTTTAAAAAAAACTAATTTTTACTTAAATTAATCAATTAATTATTCCCCTTCATTCGTATATTTTAAAACATTGATGTTAGAATTTTTTTAAAATGAAGCTAATAAACATTTTTAAAATTGCTTTGTATTCAGTTATTAGCTTTTTTCTATTATATAAGAAGGAACACATTATATAACAAATATTTTATAGAATTTTCTCTTAAAATCTTCTTATTAATATCAATCCTTATACTTATTCAGTCCAATTGCATATCAAATATTTCAAAACTTCTAAAAATAAAATTTTGCTTAAAACTAATGTAACTAGATTTTTTTTTAATTCATAGTTTAATCAATATTCCCTATAAAATCATTGTTACTAGCAATCACTTTTCTCTTTCTCTCTCTCTTTTTAAAGAGAATTAAATTATGTGCAAAATTGTACCCTTGAATATATATGATCCGAAACCAGAAATTATGTGAAATCACTCTAGCATGTTCACATATTTAATAGCAACAAAAGACACATGAAAAATGTGAATAAATTGAAATCTTTGTTATATCCTCATGAAAAGAAGATGAAGACAAATAATCAAAACAAAAATGTATCGCTCAAGATAAATCAACTATAAAATACGATAAACACACACTCAGCGAATCGTTTATGATATTTTCCTAGATTAATCATTATTGTACAACCTTCCTTTTAATTTGTTCCGTTATTTTTTCTCATCAATAAAGCTCCTAAAATGGTCCCTTTGTTTACTAATTTTATATCGAATTCAAATTGAACTCAGAATATTTAAGCTTCAGACATTGTTTGTCAAATTTGATCATTGAGTTTCCAAAACGTTTTTATATTTTTTTAAGTTCACATTTCAAGAGGAGTGTTTGCTACACAGAACTTTACCTTAGTAAGACATGTCTTAGTAATTTAAATTTGCTGGAAAAGTATTTCTGTATTTTGAATGATAATTGGAATTCAAATTTATAACATATTTTTTTTATTCATTCATATATTAATTACTTATTTATGCATTTATTTTTATCTGAAATTAGTTACTTTAGCGTGATATTTTTCAAATACATTTAAAGTAAATTATCGCTTATACGACGACTTTCAGATAAAACGAGGAATAAATTTTCATCAAAGTGTTATAGTTTTGTCATATATTTGTACTACGAAACGGCCTCCAAGGATAACCTAAGGATTCATATAAACGGCCTATGAATTTAGTTCAGATCAGTATTCATAATGTAGAACATATTTTTCTGGTATCTGACACCAGTGCCTACAAAAGCACTTTCCAAATCACGAATTCAAATGCATCTAACAGATATCGTTGTAGGTTGTGTCTTGTATTCAAACAACTTTTATTGTAATTATAATCAGCATAATACTTGTAAATTATAGGCCTAATCCTAGATCCTATGAAAAATAGGAAATATCAGGTAAGTTTAAAGTTAAAAGTCGTATTACAGAATAAAGAATAGAATAATAGTGCTACGGTAATGACTTTCAGTTCTATAGGGGTAATATAATGAGTTAGCAGAAACAATGGAGATGCTCTTAAAAATTTCAGTGAGAAAAAATGTTTCATAAAGAGAAAAATAGATTGCTGTGCAGATTTAGAAATAACGTTGTAGAACGGGTAGAAGAACAGAGACATAATTATTATGGTATTAAAAAATATTATTTTGGCTTTTACGTTAAAAGTACCTCAAGCCAATCCAGAATGAGGACGAAGCATCTAAAACAACAGTGGATAGGTGCCTTTGTTTCATAAACAGAACATATCTGGTATTACGAAAGAAATTTTTAAAAAATGCGCAGAAGTTATGGCAAGATCTTGACAGTAAAGTCACGACTTTTCATAAATTGCTATTGGTATACGTAAAAATATAGCTTTCCATTATCTTTACTTGATATAGGAAACATGGATGAAACATCAATGAATTCGACATGATAAACAAGAGATCTGAGGAAACAAAAGGTGTGAGAAAAGATCAGATTTACAGTAGTAATAACATGCATGACAGATGGAACAAAGATAAATACCATGATCATTTTCAAGAAGAAACTTCTAAATTAAAATTCTCGCCTAGCATTTTCGTACATGTTTACGAAAAGAAGTAGATGAACGAGAATAGTGATAAATTGTTTATAGAAAATATATGGCAGAGTCAACCATGTGCTCTACAAAATGAAAACAGTTCGTTTAGTGGGATATGTTTCGCAGTCAAGGAACTGAGAACACTAAAATCACTTAGCATGAAACAATACAAAGATTTCTGCTATACTAACAGCTTAAGTTCGATTCTGCTATCTTTAGACGCCTCGTCTCAGAATAAACCATTAAAAAAGCACATGCGGGAATAATGGAATAACTGGATGATGGGTAGCGAAAAGATGGATCTATGCGTACTGCGTCACTTGATGTAATGTGTGACATTTGACGTAATGTGTAACACTTGATGTAGTGTGTGATTCCAATTTCAAATCGTGAGAAAAAGTGAAAGCGAAAACACTGATCAAATCCATAAGATAGTATAAGATTTCTAACGCTATAGCTGACTATGAGATTGATTTGTTATGAGGTACTGAAGATGTACAGAAAGGTGCCTATATGACGATCTTCTCAATAACAAAAGTGAGCATGTACTAGATGATCCATTTGCTTTGGATAATGAATATTAGGATTTGTTGTAGGATTTTTAATGCATTGGTGATTATTTTCATTCTAAAAAGGTTTTAATTTATATAAATTTCAATCTCATTTTTTGTACCAATCTTTTAAGACTATCTCCGTTTTGGAGGCGTTTTCTCATGACTCAACTACAGTAAAATCAGTGGAAATATACTGTCTATCAAAATCAATTGATGAAAATAATAAATACACACTTTTAGTACATATGCTTTATATATATATTTTTATTATGAAGAGCCCATAAATTAAGCTTCATTTTATCATGTTATAAGAAGTAAAATGGGCGTATTTCTGAATATACTGCTAAATTTTCCTTCATGAATACCATACGATAATGATCTCCAAAATTCTCAAAATAATTCTTTAGAACTGTGGCGTAGAAGCAAAATATACGAGGCATCAATTACTTAAAAAAATCATTTATTAACATCTTCATGACCACCATTCAACTACAGAGCTCTGCTCTCGCCAATGACAACGTGTCGACTGCGAACCTGTCTGGCGGGCAGTGTAACGGTTTCCGCTGTTGCAAGCGGAAATGACATCATTCAAGGGGAGTATATCATTTCCAAGAATACAGAAATAAACAACAAAATATGTTTACAAGCTATGACGTCACAGAACTAAAAGGGTTCTTCAGTTTCACCTAAAATTTCTTTCTTATAGGAAACGCTTTTGTTTAAAAAGTTTCTCTTTATACACACTTTTATATATACACATTCAGAAATATTTTAATCAATGCTTGTATTTGGAAATTGATACTTCATTTTTAGATATTTTAAGAAAATAAATAAATAATTTTCTATAAATGGAGAGCCACTGCATAGAAAACTTAATTTTTTACTTAATAGCGTTTTAATTTATTACAGTAATTGCTCATTTAGCTACATTAATGTTTTGTCGTCTACATGAATAATTCTTTTTATAGTGCTAATATATATTGGGTCATTGGAAAATTTCATGCCGATTTTCGTAAAGGGTGTACGGGCAGGTGTGAATATATCAGAATGATTAAAAACCAATGGCATGCTTATATGTTCCAAAAGACGATACTTCAAGCATACGAGTATTTGGCAAAGTTTGGTTGCAATACGTTAATTGTAGTAAAATTTATTCGCCTTGAGTAAGGAAGCAAACAAAGTACATTATATGTATTTAAAATTTTATTTTATCGGAGAAGGAAAAAATGCCAGATACGCGGCAAACAAATTATCACTAAAACCAACGAAAGAAGAAGAAACAAAATCAAAAATAGAAATAAAATACTCTAAAAAACTTAATGTGAATTTGGATAAACATGTGCGGCTAATCATATCTTATAAATTGAAACAATTTTACTCAGTAAACAAAAATAGCAAAATGGTTATCAACAAAATCCATTAAACTTAGATACAAGCAGCTCATAATACTTTATACACAACACACACGCATATATATATATATAAATTATTCTTATATATCATACATACACACAGAGAGAGTTTCATTTTCTGTAAGACAAACTTGCAGAAGGAGTAAAAAGTACGAAGACTCTTTAGAATCACATTGCATAGTAGGTTCGTAAACGCCTTCTTCAAAAGAAGGGTTAAAAGAAGCAAAGAAGACATGGACAGAAACAGCAATACGTCAGTGTAAAACACAGGAAAATGTGTACACGGTTCTGTGGTTTGCTAAATATCAGTTAGTGATTTTAACGCAACAGATGGTCAGAAAGTTGTTTCATTAGTTTCTATGCTCTACTACAATGCTAAATGCGTTGAATTATAAATTTCCAAGAGGAAATGTACTAAAGTCCTCCGGCGCTGCTCGTAAAGGTGTTTCAGAACAATCAGAAACAATACACTAGGTATTCTCTAATAAAGTTACGAAGTCGATCAATGAAAGCGAATCATTTGCATGCTTACAAAGCTCATATTCTGCAGTACTCACAATCGAATGTCCAAACTTAAAATGTTGAAATTGGTTATGATTTGTTGTAATGCATTGATATTAATTCACATATGTTAAATTGTATTTCTTCTGTGATGAAGCTATATTCAGATATTGCACAAAGTGAAAAGGCATAAGGCATGATATTTCAGGCTCGGAAAATCACCTTCAAATAACGGAGTTTGTCTGTGACTGCCTAAAAGTAAATGTTTGAAGTGGAATGCTACACATGACTATCGGTTCCTTCTTCTTGTTGAAAAAGTCTTGTTGAAAGTCATACGCGATGGTGTTCCATTTCAACGGAGCTTACACGTAAGAAAAGCATTAAATATGACTTTCCTAAACAAGTAAATTGGACGTGATAAACCAATACAATGACCTCTTCATTCGCCAGACATTATTCTCTTTGTATATCTTATGAAAATGTTAATGATTAAGGTGTTGCCACAAAATTTAATCATATAACCAGAACTAAATTGAAAACCAGAATTACCACAGAAATTATTTACAATATTAAAAGACGTTTGGCTTGTAATTGACTATCATCTGATAAACAAACGTGCCATCAAAAGATTATATGAAGTCTTTAAATTTTTCAATTAAATCTGATGTATTGATCTTTCATGTCATTTTTCTGTTTTTAATTTAATTGCTTATAATTTTCTGCACATTCAAATAAGATACTTTTTATTTGAAAAAAATTATATTAATATAAATCTAAGCCACAGAAAGAAATTCTCAACTGCTATTTACCTATACTTGTATAAAGTTCCAAAATCAGAAAACGATCCATTTATTTTATATTTTCCATGAATAGTTACCAAATAACATAATACTAATAATTTCTAAAAAAATTACAAAATATTTAAGATGAGCCAATTAATGGAACAATCTGTTTTCAAAAGAAGTTGTTTTATTATTTAAACCAAGGATCACCAAGCCTTTTTAATCATCGACTCCCAAAAAATTTAAAATTCTCTAATCGATCATCTCTATAAATATAATGACAAAGGAAAAAAATATTTCCCATTTCTTAAATAAATTATATCATTTAAGAATCAGTTAAGTTTTTTTTTTTTCTTTTTTGATTTTGACGAAATCAAATTTTTATGTAAATCAATGAGAAGAATGTGATTGATGACTCTTGGCTATATTAGTAATATTTGGTTCAAAATTTGTTAATTTCACTCTTACTTCGCCTTAGAACTCCATAATCCATTTATTTCTATTCTTTTTTAATATAGAAATAGCATGACTGAAGCCAGATTCTATCATATAGGAGATTAGGAATGCAATTAAAAAAGGAAGTGCCGTATTACGTTTTGATATTTAAGTTAAATTATTAAAAAGCATCTTTGCTTCAAGGTCAACGAATTATTCAATTACTTCATTTTGCAAATAATTCTTGTTATTTTCAACTTGAGCAGAAAGTGGCGTGATAGTCTATTCTGGGATACCTATAATTTTAATATTTCCAAAGCGTAATTTAAAATCATCGCTTAATTTTCAGAGATGATTTATATGCATTTATAATTCGACGTCGGTTATATCCAATTATTGTAAATTTCAGAAGTATTGAAAATCTTCAGGTAACAACGATGATTTAAGCAAGATTAATTTAACTTGAAAGATTAAAACAATTCAACAAGTTTTTGAAAACATGCACCTCTTGATAACTATCATATTTCGGTGTGCAATAATAATTGGTTTGAAGGATCATCATTTTTCTCGCAAAGCTTATCAAACAGTTATGATTTAAGAGGTTGTGCTCTAATTTGATACATCTTGTAAGAAAACAGAGTAAGAATTGTTTCTCACAAGTTTCAGAATAGGAACCCATCACGAAACACGCATACCTTAAACGGTTAAAAAAGATAAGTTCTTATCTTAAAAATATGTAGAAATAAAGAAATTAAATAAGCTATAATCTATTATATAAACTTTACTTACTATATTGTAATTACAAATAGCATTCCAAACGAAAATTGTACATACTGCGTTGCTGTCTATAAATTTGTGATTGAAAAGCATTGGTATTCATTCATCGATCACCTAGATCGGATCGACTCCAAATTGTACTATATCGATCCCCAGACTTCGATATACACCACTTTGCTGATCCCTGATTTAAACCATGCATATATATATATATATATATATATATATATATATATATCACTTAAATTTATATATAATTTCTTGCCCGAACAATTTTTCAAATCCTGCAAAAGAAATGTAAAAACAGATATTTATAAAATTATAAATTTTTTTCTTACATAAATTTTTTAGCACATCTCGAATCATTTCTTCTATTTTTCATAATATGCTGAATATTTCTACGATCATTAAGTAACCAAAATATTTTGAACTAGACAAATTCAAGTACTTTAACCTACATTTGAAACATTTTTTTATTTGCATTTTTTTTTTTTTTTTTTGCATAAGCATTTTCTCCTGTTGCTCATTTGCTATGTCATGACTGGTTTTCAATATGAAACGGGGCTCCGATTCCCGTGACTAAAACCTTCAAAAAGTTGAAAGGGAAAACTTCTTTGTTCCTTGTTGTGTTCTCCGAAAGATGAAAAGAGAAAATGATTACACACGGCTTGCAAAACATTTGTCAAAACTGTATTTTAGAAATGTTTTTCATGTCCACTCCACCGGTTTGTTTCATCCGCTTTTCAAAGAAGCATCAAAGCAGTCCTTTATTATTTGTGATGGCGTTACCTTTCTAACAACGGTTCTAAGAGAAAAGCTTTAGAAATACTTCTCTCGAGATATGTGGAAGTTTTTCCTTGGATTTAAGAAAAATTGAAAACATTTTAGCGAAGATGAAATCAGATTTAAAATTGCGCTTTCTCTTGAACGCTCATATAACAAAGAATTACTCTTAAGGGCTATTGAGGGGAAAATAAGCATGTGAGCTTACTTTTGATAGTAACTTCATAAGCCATTGAATGAAATTATAAAACGTATTCCTCATTCGTATTCAAATTCAATTCCGGAAATTCCAATAAAAGTAATTTGGTGGGTTTTGTAAGTGCGAGAACTAGTTCTAATATTTATCTTATAATAAATACTTGTTTTTTTTTGATAATTTCGCTTAACAAGCAGAGTAATATTTATATTTATTGAAAAGAAAAGGAATGTTATATATACCAAGGCTTTAGAGCTATCCAAAAGTTCTATACATTTGTCAAATGAAAAGAATAATACATTTATCATACATTTTATAGTATTTATTGTACAATATAATTTCCATCTGTCTGTGATTGGTCTATAAATATCCAAATAATTCACTCATGAATTAATTGAGAAACACTTGCTTAATTGAACGTGATATTCGCATCTCAGCATAGAATATATATATATACATATATATATATATATATATGTATATATATTCTATACATATATATATTCTATACACACACACACACACACATATATATATATATATTATAGAGAGAGAGAGAGTGAGACATTCTTTAAGGAGATCATAATGACTTATGATCTCCTGAATAAGAGAATGCTGTGCATATGATGAGGCATCCAAAGTCCAATACATATCCAGCTTTTAATTCTAAAAGAAAGGAATACTAGGAGAAAATGAAGGATTTAAGCTGAGCACTGTAAAAAAGAGACTGATGATGTCAAATAGGAATCAACAAATCATACTCCATCATAATAATGCCATACCGGATGCTGCTTTTATTATTCGTCCGAAACTCGTACAGTTATCCTGGAAAATTCTGTTGCATCCACCATATTCCACAAATTTAGCACCTTTCAATTACCCCCTATTTGTCACCCAGCAACATTTTTTGAAGGAAAATAAAGCTCAAATTTTAAAAAATACATTTCGGTACTGAAAAAATCAAAATTTACTTTTACTTTTGGGACGCTGTTTTTCAAGTCATCCTGTATGGATTCGTGCAATCTTCATAAAATAAATTTATACCTTACAACTAATACGATTTAATATTAAAATAATTTGATAGCTATTTCACAATTTGTATACTTGATAAATTTAAATTTTCAAAATAGAAACAAAACTTTAATTCTTTTTGCTATTAGTGATTAAATTGTTATTAAAATAGTACACCTTTCTTCTTGAGATATAGAATATATTGTTCTTGAAAAATAACTTCTTGTAATTTCTTTTCCCAAATGAAGCTTTTGTTTATTTAAAAATATTTTCTATTTGGCTAAGGGCTTTTGAAGAAATTAAAAATTTACAAAACTGGAAAAAAATGCTTTTATTATGAGAAAAAGTGTGATATAAAGTATTCTAATAAATTATGTTCACTTCATATCTTATTTGGAATAAATGTTTCTTGAAATGAGATGTTAATCCAATAATATATTAGATTTCGTACTTTTTATAAAATGTAAAAGCTTGACAGAAGTAATATACCCTAAATATTAAATTAATTCAACAAGTAAGTGTATAAAAATAATGTTTTAATAGCTTTATACATTTATATTTTATAATAGAAAGGCATTGGAACTCCCAAGTATGTTTATATAACATTAGGTTTTTAAATTTAATCTGGACGATTATAATGAGGCATGTAAAAAGTGAAGTATTATAAAATATTTTTTCTGCGAGAAAAATAAAACATTTATTACAAAATTATTTTCAGTTTCGCGAGACTTCTTTGAAACTGGATAAGTATTTGGAACATTATTTGAAATACATTGTTTAATTTACTTACTTTTAAATTATTGTTGATCCTGGATTGCAAAATAAATAATCCGTTTTCCTTTTTAAAGTTTAATTTATTACAACAAAGTTTATATATCATTAATTCTGTATATTATTAAATACATCTATTCTTAATTAATGCATTTTCAACAAAAAAGAAAAGAGTAATTAATACAAAAGTGTAAATAATACAAATACGGAAAATTGAATCCAATGTTTTCAGGAAAAAATATAGAATAAAATATATTTAATGAGCATTTTAAATATTTGTTTAAATAAAGACAACATGTTAAATTGAACTCCCAGAATTTATTTCGTTATTGTAACTATGAACTTTTAATAATACGATTGCTGAAGAAGGAAGCAAATTAATTAAGTTTTTAAGATTAAAATATTAGTTAACGTTGATTACAGGCAAATAAATATCAGTTCTAATGGAAATTACATTAAGTATAAATGAATAATTTGATTAATATCGCATATAAATGTTCTAGTATGAATAATCATACCTGAATTGAATTAATACCTTGTGCTTTAATTTTGGAGAAGACATAGTTCTCTTTTTTCATTAGTTGATTCACTTTGGTAGCAAAATGCAGCTCTAGTCTTGCTATCGGAGAATTCCTGCATTCTATTTGCTCGATCAAGTTCTGCAAGTAGAAACTGTCTTATATATCAGCTCTTTAAGATAATTTGTACGAGTGTAGTTCAATGCATATCTGTTTTTGAGAACATTTGGTGTTGCTAGATCAAAATGATGTTATTATTGTGAGCTGCCGTCCATTAAACTGTGCTAAAACTAATTTGAGGTTGGTTTATAGATAAGTTTTGATTTGGAAGCCATTTGCTGCCAAATCAAAATTTGATTGTTGCCGTAACGATTTACCGTCCTCATTTTGCTTTGGGTTGTCACTGTCCATTAAAATTAGATTCATAATTATTCACCGGAATTCCAGTAGCAATCAAAATAAGTAAATACTTTCGGAAATTTTCTACAAAGAAAGCGAATATGGTCTCATCTACAGGAAAAGTCATGAAAATATTTTCTCTGGGATGCACATGGTTCACGGAGTTTTCGGAAAAAGGAAAAATGATCAATGGACAAAGCAACAGTGAGTTATGTGCCATTTACATTTCCCATTCCTAATAAACCTATTTCCACTCTAAATGCCGTACCTTCTGAATAGCCCTCGCATAATCACAAAATTATAAAACTATATCCCATGTTTTTGTAAAATTCTTCAGAAATTATACACTATATACAGTCACTACAGTCTTACACACTGTTGATTAGATAAATTGTTATCTGTAAGGCAATTGTCATTTATCATCATATCTTAAATTAAATTAAATGCCACAGCTGTTACGAATTTTATAATTATCAAAGAAATATGTAAAGTAATAATTGATATTTCTTAAACTTTTTGATACTGTTGGAGGAGATTTGAAAAATGTAGAGGAAATGATGTATTTCTTAAAGTCTTAAAAGAAGATATACAGCGTGTATGCATAAGTAATTAAATTATTACATTTTAAGGGTTTAACGCATATTAATTGTTGGAAGTTGAGCACAAAATGTTTCAATAAATAACAGTAGAAACTTCTCTTTGCGAGTCATTATAATACTATTACCCATACCATTATTATACAATTAACAAAAAACACTATCAGTAAATTTAGCTTGTTTGAGGATCACTTTTTGTGACATGAGATTTAAAAATTAGATTTGAAGTTGAAGCGTTCGATTTCAAATAGGAAACCTTACAAGCATTAGAAAAAATAAAATAACTGAATGAATGTGTGAGTCAAATGAAACTAAAAACAGTTGCGTTTATATTAAAAACCACATTTTGTAAATCTCCGGGGTAGAAAATATGTACTTGTTAAAGAAAATTAACTTTCCACAACAAAAACAAATGTAATGATATAAACGTACAATTTTAAAAGTTTTAATTCATATTTTCGGAAATATAAAAGAAAAAATATTTTTCAGTTATTTGATCCATATTTAGCGCAGCATTATGGTTATATTAATGCCTTTATAGTATTTCATTATATCGGCTACCTTAATTCATAATACTTTGTAATCCGTAACTTCCATTTAAGCCTACGCTTTAATGTTTCAGAAAAAAAATTAAAGCTCTTAGTTTTCAAGCTATTTTTATTATCGTATACTATTATCAATGCCAAAGGGGGAGAATTCCATCTAAAACGAACACTTATATCCAACATGGATATCATAATTCGTAATATGTGAGAGAAACTTAAGAAATACTGGTAAAATTGTTCAAAATAACTTGTGGAGAGTCATCTATTCAAGGTGAAAATTTTGTTTTTATGCAAACGTTTTCAGCCAATGTCTTCGTGCGTAAAACACCTGTTCACGTCAGACCATGGATAAATCATCTCACTCAGCAGAAGTAGTTGGGACAAGTTTCATGCAATTCATGTACCAAGGAATGTAGCTAAATATTGAGCAGAATAAATGAGGGCACAAAGACAAGTGAACATGTTTTGTGGAAGGAAAAATCGTTGAAATCCAGACGATTACAAACTGAAGTAGCTCAAATTATGATTGTGGTTTAGTGGGCGATCTAAAGAGTCAGCAGATGCTTCAAATTATGACAGCAGTTCAGCAATGGCCATTACAACCTGAGGAATCGTTCCCTTTAATATGAAATTTAAGGAGATCTAGCGTTAATTTCGAAAAAGCTGCTTTGAGATGCACATCAATCTTACTAATAATTACGATGTACCCAAATTTGAGCACCTTCGCCTTTCAATTTTTGCACTACGTTGTCCCCTCCCTCCCCCCCCACACAGATAGATGAATGGATACAATCAAAATAATATTTCATTACAATAACATAATAATTGAAGTATGCTAAAAATATTGTAGAAAAAAATAAAACTTAACAGTACCGTTTATGACAATATAGCATTTTTAAAACGAAATAATTATTTTGAATAACCCTGTGTTTTGAGCTGGAAAATGTTATTTGTTTTTGAAATATAAATAAGGATTTAGGTATCAATCATAAATATTCAAATTTTCCTCTCAAGAGTCTTTTGAAATTAATATTTAATATGAAATTATTATATTGATGTAAAAATTATTTTTTTTTCCTTATATATAAAAGTTTCAAAGAATCCTTATTTCGAACTTAAATGCCCCATATTGTTTCGTAGAGTGAAAGAAAAAGCAACAAAAGTGTTTTTCGCTTATTATTGTTAAAGATTATTTTTATAGCTATACCAAAAAATTCGTTCTTGGGAAAATCTTTTATAACAGAAAACAGAGTTTTAAAAGTAAACATGAAAATAAAATTTTTTTTATTCTTGGCGGCAGATGTTACTTTAATCACTTGTCGTGTGATCATTATCTACTTCTGAAACACCTGCTACAGGATAAGTGGTAAAATACTCGAGATTTAAAAAAAAATAGCTTGCTTCATTTGATGCATGAAAGCGATAGCGAGTATTTATTAGAATTAGAAAATAAAAAGAAATATACGCACACACACATTTTAAAAAAAGCTTTCAAACTATCGTATCTTAAAATATTTATTTTAAGGGAGCTATGATGGATTAAAAATTTTTGAGAGTGAATCTACGCTGTTCGAATAAGGGCTTAAAATAAATCAGAAGTAATAAAAATGTAACACCATATATAAAATGTTTTAAAACCAACTATGGTAAATAGCATTATTAAGCAAAATCACATATTTTATTTCTTTTCAGTCGGTTGTTTCGTTAAAAAAAAGTACTTTTTTTGCGTTTCACAAACTATACATTAATAAAGGCATATGACTACAACTTACATTAATTAATAAATTAATTAATCATCAATCACACAGCAACGAAAGTAGTTTGAAATTTGAACCTTTGACATGCGCAAAAGGTAAGGCATTTTTATATTGATTGATTACCATTAACATCGCGCTGAGAAGTAACACGATGGCAATTTGAGACAGACTTTCTAATTTTGAGTCTCAATTATTTGACGAGAAAGATATCTCTATCAACAAATTTACACACCAACACCATCGGGGGTTTAAGGATCCCGGCCAGATTTTATGTGTATCAGTCCCACTAAACTGCGGGTCTTTTGTGGCATCAGAGATCGAACCCACAACTCGACGAAAATAAAACCCACCGTGTGTCTGCGACCAAGATCTCTAGGTACAGATCCAAAAGTCAATGTATCAGTAAAGTTTACAAAAATAGTTTCTTTGAAAAATAACTTTTCTTTCCATTTGTTACAGTTTTATTATAATTTTGTAATAATTTCTGTATGTCCGGAAGTAAAGGGCACCATGTTTATTTTTGGAATGTTACAGGACAGCAGGTTAATAGCTTATTTTCCTTATTTATAGTTGTATATTACTAAATTAATTGAATAAAATAAGAAGAATTTTATTTTTTTTGCAGTACTGACGTTAAATTATAATACGTTTTAAAGCTTAAATTTTAAATTTTGTAAGATCTTACTGGCCATTATTTTTTAAAAGGAACGTAATGCATTTTATTTACTATAGTTAATTAAAGCATTTACGCACTTGCAGAGAAGTGTTCATCGGAATGGTTAAAAAAATATTTCCATTTTTATTAAGAATTGCGCAAAATGGAGTATGGGGCTGTTTCCCAAAATTGCTTCCAAATTACTTAACATAGTGCCTCTTTTTAACATGAAGATTTAGATTTCCATTTAAAGCAACAATATTATTCCAATCTTATATCTAAAACATTTTATTTTTATACAAATATTTTAAATTCAATTCTACAGGAAACTATTTTTTTTTTTTGTAAATTTTAAGAATTCTTAAAATGACTTTATAAATATTAGAGCATTCCTTAAATATGTATTACAGTATACACAAACAGACTTATGGAAATAATATATTTATACATATATATATATATATATATATATATATATGCCTCATATTGCAAGTAACAATATGAGGCATAATTTTGATCATAATTGCTCGAATATTTTTAAATTAGACATTAGACACTCGCTTTAAATAATTAGATACTCAAGACTGTTTATAGATAATCTAAGGTTAAAATTGAGTGTACATTATAAAATAAAATAAAATTTTCAAAAAGTATGTTTTTTTCTTGTTCTATAAGCGAAATAAATCTAAACAGATATTCTAATATTGTACTTTATAGATGACGAGTTCTTAAATTTTTTTATCCTTTTTATTTAAAGGAGACTTAGTACCTTTGCACCTTCAAAAATTCGATTTTTCAAATTTGATTTTAAAAAATAGTACTGAATGTTAGGAGCATTTTAAAACAAACCGCGTTAAAATCCGACAATTATTACGCCCTGTGCAACAAAAAATGTAAATGTCTAAAGTGGCTTGTTCTATGTAATGCAATGTAAACAAACCTCTTTTTCTCAGTTTGCTATTTTCACACTTTCCCACAGGATTAAAAAAAATCTTTTGCCTGCAGAGCCTTAAAATTTTACATGAGTGTTGTACTTGTAAATCTTTATTCTGTGAACCTCAGTTTTGTTAATAGGATAATTAGATTTTATTTTATAACATGATACATGTAAAAAAAGTTACTAATTACAAACTTGATAACATTTGAAATTTTTCAATTTTTTTTAATGCAAGGTAAATTTAAAATCTGAGGTTTACAGATTAAAGTCATAATTTAGCTTTAAATTTGGTATAAGAATTATGGTTCTACTGTACATCTTACAAAAGTTATCTTGTGGGTAACGTAAGGTAAGCTAATTTATTTTTCAAATTTTTGTACGCATACTTCATGCTGTATAAGAAAATATGTTAATTTAATAGCAAAACGTGACCCAATATTTTAAACTATGCACTTTGTTACACAAACTGGCAAAGTTTCATACGGAAATGAGCAAAAATTGTTGTTTTATGAAGAATCGAAAAAAGAGTTTGTCAAAATGTTCTACTTTTCATTTCGTAAGGTACTAAGTCCCCTTAATAAGAAATATATTCTTAACTAATATGATTTAGGAATATTTTTCAATGCCTTCTCCCTTTGCATCCCCATTTTTTTTTCAAATCCGTTTCTAGACTAATAGATTTCTGTCATTTTTCGTCAATCTGCGAGTTTTTAAGAAACTATTGTTTAGAGAACATTAATAAGATTAATGATATTAGTTGGTACATATGTGTCATCCTAATAATTTCAACCCTTTCGTGTATCTATTTTACATTTTGACGAAATGGTGTTCAAGACATCCATAGGTAATTTCTCTTTTACTACAAACCATATTCCAGCTGCAATAAAATCCCACCTAACAAAAAAAATATTCTCTGCATCCCGCCGTATATTATGGAGGACATACAGTCATTGGACTCTTATCACGAGCCGTAATATTCGCAAGTATCGAAAGCACTTTTCTTTGCTTTCCAACTCTTTTCGAAACCAATTCAACGTCTGGAAAACTGTCGGGGGCAAAATGACGATTTTGAAGCCGTTTTTCAAATGAACCGCGAAAGAAAAATGACACATAAAACCTAAATAAAAAAATAAACAAAAATAAAATAACTTCTTCGGACTTTTTGACGATGGCGCTTAAGTCATGCGTCATGGTTTATTATTCAGAAAATACGATAAAATATTATTGGAAACATTAGAAATAAGAATACGAAGTGAACATAAAATATAATGGTAAAGTATCACGTGTTGTGGATCCCTTTTATGATTTTTATTATGTTAAAAAGGAAATATTTTGAAATTTTTTTCGATGCACCCAGAAAAATTTCGGAAACAATATATTTTCATTCTATTTTAAGTCGACGGTGGTAGCTTTGTTATCATGGACGTGGACTCGCGTTTTCGTTGAGTCGAGGGTTCAAGTTTTGATGCCACTAAAGACCCAACATTTAGCCGGGGCTGGTGCACATTAAATTTGTTGAGGCTCAAAATCCTCCCGTTGGCTTGATGTGAAAGTTAGATGAGGGAGCTGCCAGTTCTGGAGTGACCTCATCACTTTACCTAGGTTCAAAATTACGAGATCTATCCCAAAAAGATCTCGTGTTACTTTTAATAGGCTTCTAATAAAACCAATCAGTCAATTCTATATGATGTCTTAGACGACTGGCTTTCAGATGATAACTAACCATCTAAGCGATGTGGACGAATAATCTCGTCCTGTTCGAGATACTTCAAAAAGTGATCAAACGTATTATTCTATATGGACGTGAACTCACCGAAAGCGGTCCAGATTTATATTTTCTCCTTCATAGGATTATTTCAAGTTATTTTTACACATATTTTTATTCTAATTTCCTCCCCCCTCCTTTTTAAAGGTATAATATTTTCATGGATAATTGGGATGGTTGTGATGGAACAATAAATGTTGACAGGAAATTTCATGGCTCATTAAGTAAATCCGCTCTTTCCCTTATCGTTGAGGTATTTTTCCATTGAGATATTTGTTCAAAAGGGTGATGTTAAAAATTTCTTCAGATGCCATCAATAAGTGCACTAGGTATAAGTAAGTGTCTGTTTGTCAGCTTGGTTTGAGATCTTATTGCATTTGAATTAAATACATTCTTAGGTGTTTAGTTTTTGCGATATAATCATTTATTTAAAGGAACCAAAGAACCATTTTGTAGGAGAAAATAGATTATATATTCATTTTTATATTAATATTAATTTGAAGCCTCTTAACAAATTGGTGTAAGAGAAGAATCTCTTGATTTATTTATTTGGACAAATTACTTCTCCTGCTTGATTAAATTTCAAATTACTTTTGTTTGCTTAACTCACATATTTTTCATCACATTAAAATTATCAAATGGAATTAAGTTTCTATAAAATATCTATAAATCTCTGAAATTATCGATAAATAAATATCCATAAGATATTTGCTTAGTTTCAAGGAATATATGAAAAAAAAAATTTATTCTATTTTTTCGATTTTTTTTTATTTTCTTTTTATCATTTTAATCAATACTTTTATTTTTTAAAATAATGATTATTTCTTTATAACGTGTCAAAAAACACGAACGCACAAAAATTAAAAACGTTTTGAACTCTTCTATTTATTACAAATTAATAATTTTTAAACTCCTATATTTAAATACTTGAAGCATTTCTTATGCATTGATACAAATAACAAGACAAAAAAACTTTCTAATATATTAGTGTTTACATAATTTCAAAGCCAGGTGTTTAGGACAGCTTGCATATAATCACTAGTTGTGTATTGTTAAGATGCCGAAATATATCTAAATTTTAAATGTCTGGACTTCAGTTTGCTTCAAACAGCAGATAAATGTGGGTTTTTCTACAAATTTGCCCTTTTCAAAATTGTACATTCGAATAATTTACTATTAAATGCGTTTATACACATTTATATTTGTTAATATGATTAAGTATCAACTGTAACTTTATCCAGATACGTTTGAATACTAATTATTCTAAGAGTCAAGTATAAAATAATATCCATATATGCTTAAAATTCCTCATCATTTATCTTGTTATGGAGGATTATTGTAGTACGAGAGATAAAAATCCGTACATTTTTCATAATCTTAACAATACAAAACTAAGAATTTCATATAAGCTGATCTGAAGATCTGGGCTTGAAATTATGAAAGAAATATTTGTGTATCGCGCATATCCAGTAATGAATTATTTATCATAAATACTTAATAATTCCTGAATACTTAAAATATTAAATTCGAAATTTAATATCGCTAACATATTTTCCTACATTCTCAAAATTTCATATAATTCGGTTGAAAACGTTTCATGTTATGATCAAATGATACACTGAATGAGTGAGAGAGTGAGTGAATGTAAAGGTTATTGGCGCAAGACCCAAATGTAGCTATGCTGTGCTAAACAAGATTTAACTGTGGTCTAGACATGAAAAAAATTGAAAAAAGACAAAAACTGGTTGACAAGAAGGAGGGTTGAAAATAGAGAAGGATCAGTAGGTAACCCTAGAGTGCGTCACCCATGTTTACCGAAAACAGTAAACCTCATGGGAAAGAAAAATATCACTTGGATGCATAACGATATGCATGACATGCACTCACGACATGCATGAGCTACAGTGGGACTATTCCGTCATTCCCAGTCACCAAAGAGGATACGCTGAAAAATATTGGTGAATACAATAATATTTTTATACGAAACGAAGTTGAGGTGGTAAGCCGTCGGTATATAAAAAGTTTGTGAACTTCTATAATTTTTTTTGAAATATTTATTTTAAAATTCAGTTCGAAATTTATTTTTTATATTATATTTAATATTAAGAAAAGCGTTGACATAGCAAAGTAATAGTTTAATGAATTCGTAGATTATTAAAAATAAGTGTAAATGACATTGTTGATAATAATAAGAATTTTAGGATTTTTTTTTTAAAAACTAACTAATTTGCCAGCAATAGAGTGCATTTTACAATTATATGATTCTCATCGTTAATTTTATTTAATTTTGAAAAAGTAGACAACAGTTACGAAAATATTCTTCCAAAACGATGCATCAATACTTATATGATTTTATCTATAGACAGGCATCGTTTTTTGTGCAAAGCTACCCACCTCCCAAAACATTAAATGTAATAAAATATCAGCTTCAAAAAAATATGTTTCCTTTTCATTATAGAACGTGATACAATGAAGAATTAGGAAAGTTAATTCTAAAGAATAAACTAACAATTTTGAGGATTGTAATTCTGGGAAAAAGGATGCATTTCTAAAAGATAAAATTGTTAATAAAATTAGTTATGAATACGTTGAGGAATTGTCTGTCAACTTCACTGAATTAAATTACTTTAAGTGTACTGTTTAAAAAGATAAAATTTAATGAGAAGAAGTTTCTCTCACAGGCGAATTTGTAATGATTGAATTGAAAAATATAGTTTTGAATGAAAATTTTATGAAAAAATAACCGTGGATTGAATGTGGTTAGATATATTATCATATTTCGAAAAAATATATATCCTCCGCATTAAAATTTAAAATTATTATTTGAATAAGAATTTGTGCCAGGGCAAACTTTGCGCTATGTTGCCTTGGCACAATGCTGATGTAGAGAGGGTATTTTCGTTTAGTGCAAGTTCCTCTGGAGTGCGCTATGGATTGGTTTTGGTTTTATTAACGTCGCACTAGAAGCACACGAGGGCTTCTGACAACGGATCTCATAATTTTGAACCTCGGTCAAGTGTCGAGGACGACACTTGAGCTGGTACCCCCTCTTCTAAATTAGACAATGCCTGAACGGGAGGACCTTGGGCCCCAACAGATTTAAAGTGAATCAGCCCAGGCTACACGGCGAGTCTTTTGTGGCCAAATCTCGAACCCGCAACTCAACGAGAACCACAGATTTATACTGAAGAAATTTATTCTACAGAAAAATATAATTTTTAAGATTAAAATTTATATGAATTAAAAACATTAAAATAAGTCATTATGTTACTTTAAATGAAAAATATAATTGAATGAAGAAAGCACATTTTTTATTTCACAAATCTTATCGTCGTATATAATGATATGATTCGTATAATTGCAAAGCGAAAATTGTACTTCATAATATCTGTAATAACAGGCAGAAGGTAAACGCTAATTTTGATGTTTTGGAACCTCTCCCCTGCGTCTTCTAGCTATCCTTCTCTATTTTCGATCCTCTTTTGTAAACCAATTTGTTTCAGTTTTACACGTTTGGATTGGCACAGGTTGAATTTAGTCTGGTGCATCATACCACTCTGGTCTCCGCCATTAACTCTACATTTCACTCCTCATTCATTTCGGGAGCACAAAGTCAGACTGAGCTAGTCCACTAAGATGACAATATAAATATAACTTTTAAAATAACCCCATCAAATTGGGCTTGTTTTCAATTCACCTATTCAAAGCTTGAGTGCTGGAACTTATTTCTTGGTTTAAATCATGATACAAAAAAATATATGCTAACAGTTTTTAAAATGATAAACACATTTTATTCTTTGAAATAAACAAATATTTTCAACTTAAAGCACAACATTTTTCGTTTTGTTACTTTTATTATTTGTAGTTTTACTGAGACTCAATGGATTGGTAAACAACTCAAGCGAGATTCTGGGACTATACTCTGGAAGCCCCAAACGACTTAATAGAGCTGTCAAGATTCCCTAGGCCCTTTATCACTGCGAATCCTGAAGACCAAAGATACCGAACGTCAGAAATATATTCATCTTAAACTACTTCAAATGGGGATATTCCTTTTCAAAACAGTCGAAAATGGATAGGATTGCTTCAAGATGTTGTGAAGAAGGAACAATTTGTGACTGGCAAGTTATATACAAATAGTAGAAATTGAGTAATGGACTTATTGTAAATTGCTACTGTACAATCGGTTGATCATTTTTATCAATGTCACACAGAGTAACTGAAAGATATTGGCAGGTCATGTAATTTTGAACCTCGACAATGACGAGAGAATGACACAAAATCTACACCTCCTCTCACAAGCTTGCACACCACATTAGAATGATTTTGAGCGCTATGTCAGATTTAACCTGAATCAGCCCTGCTACATCGGAAGTTAATCTTTATTAGCATGGCTCGAACCACGACATCGATCGAAACCACGACGACCACGAGTGTTGCTGTATAATCCTGTAGAAAGATGTAGCATTTCGTTGTTCGCATTAATAGTAAAAGGAACAGGAAAGATTGCCTGTTTTCATGTGTCCGATTCAAGTTTACTGTTGTGAAGAAATGTCAAAAATATGCTTAGGCAATATAACTAATTCATTGTAAGTTGTTTGAATTGTTATAGAATGAATTTGTAGATACTTCATTTGATGGTTCTATGGTGACTCCAAGGCTCCAAATTAGTTCAAGAAAGAGGGATAAAAATGCAGAACTTACAGTGTAAATCTTCTTTTATTTGATTTCTAAACGTGAGTCCACTGCCTTTTATCCTTATATCCACTTCATATCTGACAGCTATTTAATTTTTGTTTAAACCAAATGGTTTCAAGTTTAGTTAATTTAGGTTCTTATTTTGCAGCACCTAGAGTTTTAGTTTTAGTTTTATTAACGTCGCACTAGAAGAAACGAGGGCTATTGGACGACCTCTAATTTTAGACCACGGTCAAGTGACGAGATGACATCAGCTGGCATCCCTTTCCTAACATCCACACCACACCAACGGGAGAAATTTGAACCGACGTATATAACCTGCATCAGCCCCGGCTCGGCACGTCTTTGGTGGCCAAAACAGTCGCACTATAACACGAGATCTACTGTAGGCGATAGACATAGTAATTTTGAACCTCGGCCAAGGGATCGAGAGGCAATCTAGTGCACTCTCCTAATTTCCCGCGCGTGAGAACTTTCATCCACGACTGTTAAATGCAGAAGTCGCGATCACCATGGTCGCTTAGCGGCCCAGGCTCGAACCAGTCGTCTGAACGAAAACCACTCGGTCACAATCAAACCATGACCACATGTACGTAACTT
>BMAW01003618.1:70531-81952 GCA_019974015.1 Nephila pilipes
TTTTACTTAAAGATACTCATTTGTTTTACTTAAAGATACTCATTTGTTTTACTTAAAGATACTGATATTTATGCTTGAGCTGTATGCTTAATCTGATGTGTCTCAGTAAAATTTTTATTGATTGATTGTTTGCTGATATCGATCTTGGAAACAAGGTCTGTGATTGTTTATTAAAATCGCAATGAAAAGCAACACCAGGGCTATTGCGATGAACTTCGTAACTTACATTAGAGATTATATGACGAGGTAGACACCTGAGTAGTTACCTCATTCTCCTAAATTTCATGGCATTGAAAATTGGGAATTTTATCCCAATTAATTTAACGTGTTTCAGCTTGGTTACAATAGGAGTCTTGAGCATCCGTTAAGGTAACAGAACACCTTCGACGAAAATGTTTTGAATTAATCTGAATTTTGCCTTCAAATTCATATTTTATGATCTTATGTGGCTTAAATTTCAGAAAAAAAGCCACTAGAAAAGTTTTGCTAGTGTATATTTTTACTGTCACAAGGGAATTTTACACAAATATAAGCAAAAATTAAGACTTTTTTTAAAACATGATAACTGAAATTACAATAAATATTTTGATATTTTGTAAAATGAATAATAAAGAATATAATCGTATCTAGAGAATAGACCATTATTTTGGTAATATAGCCTTAAAGAAGAAAGCTATGGTATATTGAGTTTCTGATTACTCAATTTTTCTTTAAAAGTCATTGCAATTGTCACTTTTTTGCACTATAAAAAACTTTCTACTCAACATAAAATCAAAATAATAATTTATTCTATATATAAATATTTTAAAAATAAGTATATAAAATTTCAGGTTCATTGATGCATAAAATTTTGAGATATTGTGTTTTGAATTAATGAAAAATGTTAAGAAACTCATTTGGAGAAAACGACAAAAATAACATTAAACTAATCTGTTTACATGAAAAAGACTTACTTAATCATTAAAACGCACCAGATTTATATAGCTCACCATCTTTGTTATTCAAGACACTAATTTTTTTCTTTTTGAGAGCTCTTAAAATTTTTCTGTGTTTCTTTTTATTTGGATCTGCATTACGCATAGATTCTCGAATTCTGCATTTGTCTAAATGATTATACCCCCGTAAAGTAAAAACCCCTGGATTATCAATATTCATTTTATCAAAAACTTTCAAACAGCCATTGAATCCTTCATTAAACTGAATCACTGCATCATAATTACGATCCAAATTTTACAGTTTTCAGCGAAACAAATACTTCTTTTGAAATTCTTGGCCAAATTATACCGTTAAAGCATTCATTTGCATTTGGAGTTCGTCCATGTAAGCTTTTACTCAAAATTTCTCTACCACATAATTCTAAATATACTGGTTTAATTTTATTTAATACATCATTTGATAAACCAGTATATTTTGTGATAGTATTTTTCCCATTTGCCACCCCACGCTGAAAATAGCACCAACTTTCTTTACCTGTCGGGCATTGACCAAGCATCGGTTTCTTATCATTTGACGCGTAGTGATACAAAGCAGCAATGCATTTCTTTTAAATTACCCACATTGCTACGTAAAGCAATTCTGTAATAATTTTGAAGCCTATCAATAAAATTAACAGTTAATTTTCCTTTACCTGTTAGGCCCTTAGTTTTTGATTTTAATTTTCTGAGACGCGATCTCACTCTCTTTGAACATGTCCGATACATTCATATTTTACAACACTGTTTGTTCCATAGGTGTCTTTCAAACTCAAAAAAAATCCTTTCGAGCCACCATCGCCGTACTATTCGGTGTAGTGAAGTTCACAGAATTTTTCTGACCGTAGAAATATTCGTGGAGCCCCTACAATTTCCATTTTTTAAGAAGATCCTGTGAAGTTACACTGACATATGTGATTAGCTTTCAAAGATTCGTATTCAATATCTCTTTGCATTTCCTTAAGCCTTTTGTACGTCGGACAGTACGATGACATAACTTCTATATCTATGACTTTCCCCTATCGACTGATATAGCAGCAACAAACACATTCATAGACATATAGCCTCTACGTTACCATGTACCATCAACAGAAACACTGCATTTCACAATGCTAGATGAAGGAATTTATTTTTGCACCACTATTTCAGTTGCAGCCCTCTTCATCGATTCCTCAGCTACTTCTGAAACCACTTTCAAAAGCTTTGATTCCTTATTTTGGTATGCAGATTTCGACAGTCTAGGCAAATTTAAAGTTGAGCATAATTTGAATGCACCTGCAAAACCTTTGCCTATCTGCAGCATACCATATACCAATCTGGTGTTTATTACAGGGACATTTACAACTTTCTTTGAAGAAGCAAATCCAAAGAAAAAATCACAGCATCTACATTTTCTATAAGTGGTGTAATTTGGAATGATTTCATTATTCAGCGTTTTCAGGAGTGTTTCTGTATAAGTAATAGATCGGGGAAGTGATTACTTAGAAATTCCCGAAGCTGAACAATTCGGAAAAGAATTCCGTTATCATTCAAAGAACAAAGAGGATTAAAATTATATTAGAATTCCTCATCGAAGGCATTTTTTTGTTACATTATGGCTTTTACTAACGAGATATCCATAGTAACTATTCAGTCCCTCTAGGGCTTGATCTTCTTATTGCATTTTCATGACAATTCGTATATATGTAATATGGACTATCTGGAAAAAAAAATTCTGCAATAAAAATTAGTTCCAATTTCGACCACCAGTTGGAATTATGGTGCTTACAGAAGGACAAAAAATCTATCAGAATCTTTAATACTTATTAAATTTAATGCGTATTAAACGTAGGCTCTATTGACATCAATTACGTGTTGATAGTCCATTATAGCGTGTTCTATTACTTCGAGAAGAGACTCTAAGAGAGATTCCATAAGCATGGTATATATATATATATATATATATATATATATATATATATATATAATGCTGGTTTTCAACTCGGATAAAATCCAGATTTCTCCTCCATAAACACAGCCTTTCAGGAACCCCATAACCAGAAATCACAGGGATTTACGTCGGGTGAACGGGGAGGTCAGCCAACCGGAAAAGCTCTGGATGTTACACAATTTTCGTAAAGTTAGCTCGAAGCAGTTCTTTGACTTGGCACCCAATATGGGAATTACTCCTCTTAAATGAAGACAGTAATCTGCATTCATTGTCGTTTTTGTAAATCAGGACTGACCTGCTGTCGAAGGAGTTCACTGTCTTTCGTGCGCTTGTGAAAGAGGCACATTTTAGGACCTTGACAAGAGAGAGTTTCAAAGAAAAACGTTTCGAGACAAAATCAGTAGTAAATCCACACCATGCAGCCAAGTAATCAAAATACAGTGGTTGTTGATGCAGGATATTAGGAATATACAAATAAAATTATGTTATGTAGAAAGAAAATTATGTTTTATGTGAATAATTATTTTCAATAATATTTTTTGAAACAATTTTACATACCACTGGTTTTTAAAGTACTGAACACTGATGTAGCAGATGGCGTGTTCAATTACAGCGTCTGGAGAAAGGAAAGTCCTTTTGTTAAAAAACTTGAAATCGTTACGGTACTCTTTCACCGCGAGAGACATTGAAAACTTCCCTGGGGAAAAAATTGGGGAAATATAGTAAGTTGCTTTTACGGTCACCATACGTTTGATAAGCATCATTTTTTTCCTACTAGCGCTACAAAATTTTTCTTTCAGTATTTGATAATTGTTTTAAATAAATATTGCTGTAACAACTACTTCGGTATTGCTTTGCACAAAATTTTTCTCTAAAATTTTTTTAAAAACTTGAAACGCGCATTTTCTCTTGGAAATCCTACGAATTAAGATTCTTTATATTGCAAATTGTGCGTTTTGATATACGATTCCTCTAGCAGTGAACGAGTATAAAATCACGTAATTTCCCATTCACACAGGAAAATCACAGGATTCCAAATCATTTAAATTTGAGAAAACAATTAATGCTTTAAAATTTTGTCGAATGAATATTACAAAATGTTAGGGATAAAAAAAAAAGCCTCGTGTTGCTACAGATTATATTCTTCCTTTCTGAATATCTTTTGTATATGTTGGAAAAATTAATAGATTTTAGGGTTTCATATTTCTCACATTATTGACTTCGTAATGCAATTTAAAATTTATATTAAATTCAATAGGTGCTTGCAGAATATTGTGAAAAAGGAAGTTCAGTTACTTCATGAGTATATGAAATATATATATTATTAACTGCTTGCATTCTGTCTGTTTTCAGTTATTCTGCATTATTGCATAATTTAATTAAGGAGAATTATTGTTTTGTATGCAACAAGTACTTTTCAAAAGCTTCAAACTTGCAACGACATATAAGAGTAATACACAGTGCAGGGAATAAGGTTAGTATATGTAAACTGGTGAAATGTGATGTATGCAGTGAATTATTCACCATGAAACATCTGACTCGCGGCCGACGGTTTTCGTTGAAACGTGGGTTCAAGCCTTGATACCCCGAAAGACCCGCCGTGTAGACGGGGTTGATTCACGTCAAATATGTGGGGTCCAAAGTCCTCCCGATGGCGTGATGTGGAAGTTAGGAAAGGGCGTGCCAGTTCATGTGTCATTCTCGTCATTTGACCGAGATTCAAAATTACAAGGTTCGTCGCCAATAGCCCTCATGTAGCTTCCAGTACGACTTTCATAAAACTGAACCATATCTACTGAATGTCAGACATTGTTGTGCAACAGTACAGAAGTTGCAAAATCACATTTCGCAGGAATTTTCTATTAACTGATTATTTACGAAAAAAATATTAAGAAATTCTTCTGTGCAGAATTTTCATGTTTTGGATTATGGTAAACTTCGTTCTCTATTCAAAGGTTGTAGATAAAGCTGTGTTTTTAGTTTAATTAAGTTTTTATTAACCTCTCACTAGAAGAAACACGAGGGTTACTGGCGATGGATCTTGTAATTTTGAACCACAGTCAAGTGACGAGGACGACACCTGAGCTGGCATCCCCCTCTCCTAACATCCATGCCTACGGGATGACTTTGGGCCCCAACAGATTTAATGTGCAACAGCCCCTGCTACACGGCGGGTCTTTAGCTGTCAAGGATTGAACCCGCACTGAACGAAAACCGCAGGTCACGAGTCCAAAGCCGTGACCACTAGGCTACCGCAGCCCCAGATAATGCTACGTTGAGCATGCTAAATGGTCCACTTTAGTACTTGCGATGTCTCTTTCATTTTGCGGGAAGTTGCCCATTGAATCGCATAAGTGTCTTTGCAGAAAGGTCAGGACACATTTCTACGACAAAAGAAACTTTTAATTTAAACTCAGGACTGTACTCAAATGAAGGCAGATTAACCGACACCCAAAAAAAAATCACAAAACATCTCACTCCGGATAGATCAGAGTTACAAGTGTTTTATGCAATTTCCATTCTTGACTATCAGAGATTCGACTAGTTTGGTTTCATTAATTGCGCACTAGAAGAAACACTAGGGCAGTTGTAATTTTGAGCCTTAGTCAAGTGACGAGAATGACACCTGAGCTGCCATCTCCCTTTCTTAACTTCACACCATGCCAACGGGAGGATTTTGAGTCTCGACAGATATAACGTGCATCGACATACACGGTAGGTCTTTATTGGCATCAAGACTTTAACCCACGATTTGACGAAAAACAATGGCCGCGAGTCAGCAGCCACTAGGCAACCATGGCTGGGACTACGTGGGACAAATAACTGAAATTATCATTTTAGCGATCATTGAAGGAAAAATATTGATTCCCGTGGTTCTTACGATGCATGGCAAAATTCCTTTCCTCAAATTTCAGTTGTGGTAAGAATTGGCAGTGATTTCCGAAGTGTTAAAGGAACGGCCATGTTTTTGAACTATGTTAAGGATGTTATCAAATGTCCTGATTTACATTGATTGGTTTTTTATTAAATTGTACGATGAAGCAACACGAAACTATTAATGGCGTACGTCGTAATTTTGAATCCCAGTTAAATGACGAGGACGAAACTCCAGTCAGCTCTCTCTCCAAACTTCTACACTATTTCTTAGGATGACTAAGGAACCTATATCGCATTTAATGTGTATCACTCTCGCTATACGATGAATTTCTAATTGCGTCAGAACTTGACCATCTGTCTCGACGAAAACAATAATTGCTACGTGTCGGCGACCACGATGACTAGGCGAGTGTGATCACAAAAGGGATTTGGAGCCTCTGCAGATTTAAATTGCATCATCTCCGTTGTTCGATTAGTCTTAAGCGACATCAGTGATTGATTGTTTGAGAAGTGCAATAGTACAAGAGCCAAATATGGATATGTTGTCCAAAACAAGGCGTATTTGCAGTCTAGGCATTTGAAAAAATTAAAAAAAAGGTAATGGGTTGACAAAAATAAAGAGTTGAAAATGGAGAAGAGCTTATTTATGAGTAATTTCGTAAATGTCCAAGGTTCACGTCACCTTTGCTTACCAAAGACATTAAACAACAGGGAGATAAAAAAATCATCAGGTTACCTCGAGTGAGTAATTTTTTTGTTGACATTACACTGAGTTGAAACAACAGGGCTAACGGTGGAGGATCTCGTAATTTCAAATTTGGATCAAGTGACGAGGATGACACTTGAGCTGGTACCTTCCTCTTCAAACTTCCCCACAACGCCATGTATCTAAAGTGAATGATTCATATACTTACCTGAAGAATGTAATCCCCTCAAAAGTTGAACTGACATCAGGATTCGAGCCTACAAATTGAAGGAAAGAGTGATGGCAGCAAAATCTTGCAGCCACAATTAAATACAGTTTAGTTTATCTTTGTCGTATTATGCATGATAAGATAATTTGGTCAGTCTTTTTCGTTCGTTTTTCCATTGTATTCTTAACTTATATCACAAGATTTTTTTTTGTTCGGGCTAATTTTATGTTTAAGCTAAAAAATTTCAATATTACTTTTTTTTAAAGTTCTTGCTTATATATTTTAATAAATATGAAGCGAATTACTTATTGTTCAGGCAAATAAATTTTTTCTATCGGTTTCCTTAAGATAGTATAATTTAATGTAGAAGAAAGGAGAATAAGATTTCGTTAGATGAACAAAACATTAATTCATGATAAACATGCTTCGAAATATCCAAGACATTTGTTAAAAAAACTTACATAAACATTTTAACTTTTTCATATAGTTTTAAAACTATTTAATTTCAAAAAATTATTTACATCCAAACAGGCATACTATCTGTTCGAAAATGAAGGTTTGTGCGTATTTCCCGGATGCGGCTATTGTGAAAGCTAAGTTTTTAAAATATTAATTTGTAAAATAATGTTACAAAATTAGTTAACAGTCATTACGTACGCCGTAAGTAGACAAATGTTGTTTAAATAATAATATTATTTTTTAAACCGAAGCAAAATAAATAGAAATAAAAAAATATATTTTAAATGACCAAAGATTTATTGAAATAACATGAAAAAATAAACTGACTATATATATAACTTTGCTTAAATATTTAGATTTGAAACAAAAATGTAAGTTTTAAATACACGGTTTTCAAACTGTTTAAATTCATAATGCTGATTATTTAAAGTTTTTTTTCCTTATATATTGAGTGTGATTGCGATTGTATACTAACGTTGCACTAGAAGCAACATGAGGGCTATTGGCAACGGACCTCGTAAATTTGACCCTCAGTTAAGTGATGAGGATGACACCTGAGCTGGCATCTCTGTATACAAACATCCACAAAAGGTTAGATGAGGACTTGGGGCCTGCACAGATATGATGCGCATCAGTTCTGTAAAACTGTGAATTTTAAAGGCATCAGGGCTCAAACCTACGACTCGACAAAAGCAATGCTGGCAGCGAATCCGCGACCAAGACCATAAAGCTACTGCAGTCACCTAACATAATGAGACAATTTGTGAGAGGAAAATGAGTTTAAAATTACAAAAAGAATGAAGAAATTAGACTTTTTAGCCATTAATTCTTAGCGTTGTAGTGTGAGTATATTTCTTTATTTTGAGCGAGTGACTATTGCGAGTTTTAGTCAAAGTAGGCTATGCGCGAAACGTTTGTTGAAATCAATAAAATCATATTTGTTTTGAGTTTTACAAACAAATTCCAGACACCAAGGGGCTTCGTGATTCTTGCGTATATCTTTTTGGAAGTAACTGAATCTTTAATTTACTGACATCACTTAACCCTTTCGAGACGGCACGCCTTCGCTCAGGACGTTCCCTGAGGATGGAGGAGAATCTAAAGGAACTGTCTCACGAGTAGGGAATTTTGCATCGTTAAGCCAAACATCAGAAAGAAAAATAACATCTCAAAAACACATGTTTTCGTCCTAAGGTTATGATTTTGGGTAAAATTTTAAATTATCAACTAAGCTGTTATATAATTAAAAACTAGCAATTTTAATAATCTCTTTCCTTTAATTTACAGAAAAATGTATATAAAGAAGTACTTAATTTGAGAAATAATTTTCAGAAGCGCTATTGAAATTATTGCGAAGTTTTATCGCAAAAACATAAATTAAATTAATTAATAAAAAATATATATAATAAAGAATAATTACAAGAAATAACAAAACTTAATTAGAAGACCGAGTGTGGTAATTCTTGAAGCGCGGATAAACACAAAGTCTTTTTTTGCCCGTCTCTGCCAAAATGTCCGCATCATAATCACCAGAAATATTCCTTTCAAACCTTAAATTAATCACGCTCTCATCATTAATTGGCTGTCGACCATGTAAGTATATTCTGATATACAACGCTTTCTCGCAATTATAAACAGGAGTCCAAGCTTTCCAAACGTCCTCGTCACTTGATCGGGCTCAAAATTAGAAGGTCCGTCACCAATAGCTCTTGTGTGCTTCTAATGTGACGTTAATAAAAACTAAATTGAGCTCAACTGACTGGAAGGTGAGTTTCTCGTGGTGAATTCGAATAACAAGTACCTCAATAAACAGTCTATCCACAGTGGTTGAATGTTTAACTGAAAATACCGTAAATATGACTCTACAAAGGGAATCTAGAAAAGGGGAGTAGTAACTAGAAGTCATGATTGCACACTTATGACAGGTATTGTTTCCATCGCATCTTGGGAATGGGTACCGATGCTACAAAATTCCCACCGCGTAGCAGAGCTGATGCACGTTAAATCCATTGAGGCCTTAATTCCTTCTGTTTGTGTAGTGTGAATGTTTCAAGAGGGAGGTGCAATATCAGTTGTTATTCACTTCATTTGACAGAGTTTCAAAATACCAATATCCGTCGCTAATAACCCTCGAGTTGCTTCTAAAGGTGATGTTAATAGAATAGACTATCAAGTCGTAGAATCTTACAAACTAATCACTTGAATAATATTCAGAATGTACATGTACCAATATTCGCAGTTATTCACTTTATGTTGTGGTAACGAAAATATTTCATGTGTCTGTGTTCCATGCCAATCTATCTTTCCAATTATCCTATAAATATGGTCGCCATAGTAACCGAATATTCGTGGTTAATGGATTGATGTGGCATTGTTTCAATCGAGTTGGAGGTTCGCGTCCTGATTCTCCTAAAGACTGCTCGTGCTGAGGTGCTGAGCCACGTTAAATTTGTTGTCGGGAAGCCTTTCTAAGCTGGCATGTTGTTAACAAAGATGAAACCATGGGCAAATGTGGTACGCGTCACTTAACTGAGATTCAAAATTGGGAGGTCCGTCTCCAGCATCAAACGTGTTGCGTCTTCGTTCGACGTTAATAGACCAGTCTGTCATGTCTCAGAATATTACAAACCGGCCCTATGAATAATGTAAGTAATGCACATATACCAATGTTCATAATTATTCATTATGTCATCAGAACTCAAACACTTCATTGGTTTATGTTGTGACTAATTAATCTATTCTATTATGCTATAAAAGAAGCACGATTCAGTATTCGAATGGTAATGGCCTATGGGTAGGAACATCTTTGTTTCAGTCGAGTTGTGGGTTCCAGTTTTGATGCTTCTAAACAGTATTCGTGGTGAGAGGCGGATGCACATTAAATTTTTTTAGGTTAATAGTTTTCAATACGGCATGTTATGAGGAAAGATAGGGGACAGCTGAAGTGTCCTCTTCATCACTTTACCAAGGCTTCAAATTACGAGGTCCATCACTAACAAACTCCACCACGCATCTAAGATGTATTTTAATAAATAATTAATCAGTTAAATGCTTTCTAGAAGAATCTGTCTAGAAGTAAAAACCATTTAAAATCACACCAGATCTATATTGTGGAATATGTTAATGGCTCATGGCCTTCAACTTCCAATTGTATGTAAAGAGTATCAAATTTGAGTTTTACCTGAAGGACAATGTACATGATGACAAGTTTTGTTTAATATTATATATAACCAAGCCTCCAAGTGACCTCTCGATGTGACGTGGATATTAAGAATGTGTCGTTTTAGTTCAAATATCTTCCTCATCAATTGACAATAAAATTAATGTTTCTGCAGCGCCACATTAAAGAAAGTAAACAGACACTATGTGCTATTGGTTACAAATAGGGTAGACAAGGGTGTCTTCTGATGCAAACGTCATTCACTATACACCAATGTCACTCAAACTTCTATTCCATACAGAATGAGTAATTTAACACAGAAATAGATTTAAATCCATGCAGTCACAAAACTAGCTGAGTTAATTTACAATCTATTTAGATCGGTGTCACAACCATTAGTATTTATTTACTCTCTCACAACTAAAGTACCACTTGACGACCATTTTAGATAAGAGTTATATTTATTAAATTGTTATTCATTTTTTTATTTCATGTGGCAACACCTAATAAGTATAAAAAGGCAAGCTCTGACTTTTCCGAGTAATCATATTTTGTCGATAGTGGTTAATGATCAGAGGATAAATATGTGCTCCAGTGTGTATATCATGGAACATGCGTTTGCCGTCGATTTAATTCGTTTCTTAATGGAACGTCGAGGCGTTCCTTGGAAATTCCATAAGTATTTCTTGAACAAAAAGAATTCGACTCTCTTAACTCAAGAAATCCAAAATTTTGCTTCGTATTATCTCGATAAAGAGGAAACGAACATTTATTTTCTTTACATGACGTTGACTAAGGGTTTGGAAGTGAATAACGATACATTTTGTTATATCGCAGATTATCTTAGAAAATCTATTTTTAAATCTGTTGATAAATCTACTGATTTGATTCGATACTTGACTTTAATGGGTCAGTGCTCTCTCTTAGCTTACCAAGGGGGTGCCCACCTGGCTCCTTTAATTGCCCTTAGAGAAATGCACGAAGCAATGAAAATATATATTCCGTATAAAGAAGAACTCTCGATTATATTTTGGGCTGCATTGCATTTGGAATTTTCTAGTCAGCAAGACCAACTCCAGAATGCGAAAGATGTGTCGCTAGACCAGCTCG
>BMAW01003618.1:82086-124998 GCA_019974015.1 Nephila pilipes
GAGCCTGCAAAAGAGGTGCCGCAGGATCAGATCCAGGTCGAGCCTGCAAAAGAGGTGCCGCAGGATCAGATCCAGGTCGAGCCTGCAAAAGAGGTGCCGCAGGATCAGGTGGAGCCGGCGAAAGAAATACCACAGGATCATTTGGAGCCGGCGAAAAAAGTGCAGCAGGATCAGGTCGAGTCGGTGAGAGAGGATGTGCAACAAGACCAGGTCGAGTCGGTGAGAGAGGATGTGCAACAAGACCAGGTCGAGTCGGTGAGAGAGGATGTGCAACAAGACCAGGTGGAGTCGGCGAGAGAGGATGTGCAACAAGACCAGGTGGAGTCGGCGAGAGAGGATGTGCAACAAGACCAGGTGGAGTCGGCGAGAGAGGATGTGCAACAAGACCAGGTGGAGTCGGCGAGAGAGGATGTGCAACAAGACCAGGTGGAGTCGGCGAGAGAGGATGTGCAACAAGACCAGGTCGAGTCGGCGAGAGAGGATGTGCAACAAGACCAGGTCGAGTCGGCGAGAAAGGATGTGCAACAAAACCAGATCGAGATTGCGAAAGAGGATGTGCAACAAGACAAGATCAAAAGGATAATAAACGATTTGATGGAAAACAAGAAAAGTATTGATAAAGATTTGAAACAAAGCCATAACCAGATGAAAAAGGAACAGTATTGGCAAGACAAGATGATGAAAGAGAAGAAGCCGAATATGGTCAAAAAAATTAAAAATGAGTTTGCTGAGATTCAGATCGATGTTAAACAGGCTGTTTCCTTGATAGAGAAAGATGTTCAACGAGCTTTTTCCAAGATAGAGAAAGATGTGAAGCAAGCCTATGACGAGATTGAGAAAGATGTGCAGAAAACCTGTGCTGAGATAGAGAAAGATATGGAGCAAGCATATACCAAGATACGAGAAGATATGCAGTAAATGTACGTAGATAAGTTGCGCATCAAGAAAAATGGAGCAGATGCGTTTGATGTCTAAATAGAAGCAAAAATTTGGTTCATGAAAATTAAGTTGAAATAGAAAATATTTTATTTCCGAAATTAATAAAATATATGTAACCATTTTAACTTGGGGATAAGAGAATGTATGCAAAGAAAACTTTAAATATTAGTATACGAGAAATTGTACAGAGAAACTATACTCGGATACAAGAACCAACGTTCAAAAACATCATTTTTATATATAACAAAGTATTCGGTAAGGAACAACATTAGTGAAAGCAAGAATTGATGAGCAAAGTAAAAAGGATAATTGTAAGAAACAGTAAGAATTGGTTTGATACATTATCGTATATTCAAAACATTTAACTTTGTGATTTTATTCTCTTTTTTTGAGTTATTAATTCTTAACAGTGATTACTTTATATATTTCATTTTTTATAAGTTATTTTAATGTTTGTAAGTTTTCAAGAAAATAAAGATATTATGATGCGGTATGTTATTGCTGGTAAACTGTAATTCTTGCTAAATAATTGATAGTAAATTATACTTGTCTTCGAAAATGCGAAACCCGCAACAAAATCAAACGGTATCTTTGGTCTACCGTAATAGTCTACTTATTTCTAAAATCAAACCCTATCACCAATACGTAACAAAACTTATATCTTAGTGCGAAAAGATTAAGTATAATTTCCTATCCATGCAATTTCTTTATAGTAAATTTACTCTAAAAAACAAATACCTTTATTTTATTTTGAAATTACTCCTAATGTTTTTATCATGACCCTGGGGCTGCGGTAGTCTAGAGGTCAAGGTCGTGGACTAGCGGCCGGCTGTTTTCGTTCAGGCGCGGGTTCCATCCTTGGCCGCCAAAGACCCGCCTTGTAGCCGGGGTTGATAAACGTAAAATCTGTTCGGGGCCCAAAGTCATCCAATTGGCGTGGTGTGGATGTTAGGAGAGGGGGTGCCAGCTCAGGTGTCATCCTCTTCACTTGACCATGGTTCAAAATTACGTGGTCCGTCACCAATAGCCCTCGTGTTGCTTCTAGTGAGACATTAATAAAATCTAAACAAAAAAACTAATTATCATGACCCAGAGGCACCCTAATGATCTTTTACTTTCCAATGGGGTTTGCTGTCTTTGGTAAACACGAGGGACGTGCCCCGGGATACCCTTGCGATCCTTCTCTATTTTCGACTCTCCTTATTGTCAACCAATTTGTCTTTTCTTCCATTTTTTCACGTCTAGACAACAGTTAAATTTTTTTTGGCGCATCATAGCCATTGGGCTCTTGCGCCAATAAACTTCACTTTCTCACTTGACCCATCTTGTCGACCAATCTATTTTCTTTGTTTTAACGTCTAGATCAAAAATTTACCTTTTTTGGCGCAGTATGGCTATATCTGGCTCTTGCGCCAATAAACTTCACCATCACTCACTCACTCACTCACTCGCCTAATGTTTTCTATTGGTAAATTGTTTTCCTTAATTTAAAATTATAATTCATTGACATGGAATAATGTTTGCTATTTAGCGCGCGTTCTTTACAATATTTATTTCGCATGATTCAATTATTCTTGGTAGGGGATCAAACCTGACAAATTGCATGGATAAGAAATTTTTGCATCAAGATTAAGTTTTGTTAAATATTAGTGCTAGGGTTAGATTTTAGTAATAAGTAGACTATTACGGTAGACCAAGGATACTGATTGATTTTGTGCTTGGATTACCAAAATCAAATTTTCGAGTCCTAATCCCATAATTAACAGATGCTTATTTTTATGTAGGTACGAGCATCATAACCCTGAGGCAATTGAATGTGCTTCTTTCCCTTGAGGTTTAGTGTCTTTGGTAAACACACGTGATGAGTCCCCAATATACCCTAGTGATCCTTTATTTTCAACCATACAACGAGAACATTAATAAATATTGTGGTGCATAACCCTCACAGGCTTTAATCCCCAGTTATAATATTAAATTAATGTTGAAACTGAACATTGGTTTACAGCTTGCCCAGAAGTTTAAATTTTAATATTGAAAATGAGAGTTGCCATGGTAAAAGGAAAAACGAGCAATGCTTGAGTATTAATTATTGAAAATTAAAAGTTAAAATTTTCTATGAATTAGTTGTAGAGAATAATAATGATTTCTTACATATTATCTGTGAAGTTATTTTGAGAGAATTATGGAATTTTAAAAATTTTACGAAGAAATCGTAGAATTTGTTGGATGATTAAATTTAATTCATAAAGATATCTATTTTAATATTAAAATGAATTTATTGAAGAGGTTATTTAATGCTATTGATAATACAGGAGAGTAAAAGTTTAACTGGTTGCGTTGGTAGAAGTATCCCGACTTATTCCCCTTGTCTGGTTTGAAAATAGCTTGTTGGCGTATCTCGTTTAGTGAGAAGGAGTGTTCCTATCGGTTGCTGGATGAGCTCCTATTGGCTGCTGTTGATGGTCGCCATTTTGGTGTGATTTTTGCAGGAATCGATGTAGAAATTTAATGAAGAAGAGAGATTGAGAATTAACCAAGTAGTATTTCAAGTGTTCTGTGCAGGAGTTGGTTATTTCTGATGGGGGGGGGTATATTTTTCTACTGCTTGAATGGTTCTATTGGTGGAGTTATCTATTTTAATATGATACACGTTAAATCTTTTCTGGGCCCAAAGTCCTCCCATTGGCGTGGAAGTTAGGAGAGGGGGGTGCCAGCTCAGGTATCGTCCTCGTCCCTTGTCCGTCGTCAGTATTCCTCGTGTTGCTTCTAGTGCGAGGTTAATAAAAACTAAACTAAAAACACAGCATTATTTAAAACATTTGAATAAAGAACGTAGTTTACCATAATCTAAAACATAAAACTCTGTACAGAAGAATTTCTTAATATTTTTTTCGGAAAAAGTCATTTAATAGAAATTTCCTGCGAAATGAGGTACTGAAGCTTTTGTATTGTTGCCCAACAATGTCTGACATTCAGTAGATTTGGTTTGGCTTTATGAAAGTCGCACTGGAAGTTACATGAGGGCTATTGGCGACGCACCTCGTAATTTTGAACCTCGGTCAAGTGACGAGGACGACACATGAACTGGCATGCCCTCTCCTGATTTCCTCACCTCGCCATCGGGAGGACTTTGGGCCCAGACTTATTTGACGTGAATGAACCCCGTCCACATGGCGGTTTCTTCGTGGCATTAAGACTCGAAACCACGACCCAACGGAAACCGCTGGCCACGAGTCCGATTCCTTAACCACTAGGCAACCTCGGAAAATAGATTCAGTAGAACAGATTAGTGAATTCGCGATGAAACTAATAATATATTTCCTTATTTTTAAGTCAAGGAAATATGTTAAATGAATAGGATTTTTAAATTGTACTAATGTATTATACACTATCAATTCAGGAATTCCGTGTATATACTATACAAATTCAGTAATGTAGAATGTTAACCAAATATGAATGGACTTTTCACAATAACGTTTCGCGATTCTTGGCAAACAAATTTCCATTTGAAATGTTTTGTATTTTTCATTGACTTTTGCACATATTGATGACCGTGTAGCCGAGGCTGATGCACGTTAAATCTGTTCGGGAACCAAAGTACTCCCGTTGGCGAGTTATGGATGTTAGGGGAGGGGGGGTGCCAGCTCAGGTGTCGTCCTCGTGACTAGACCGCGGTTAAAATTACGAGGTCCGTCGCCAATAGTCCTCTCTTTAGGTAGGTACGGGCATCATGACCCCGAAGCACACTAGTGATCTCTTTCTTTTCCATGGTGCTTACTATTTTTTGGTAAACACGAGTGACACGTTTCTAAGCCCCCGGGATACCTATCTTTCACTATTGTCATCCCTTCTTGTATTTTTAAGAAGAAAAAAAATTAACTATTTACAATTTTGTCACAGTCTTACACTTTACTAGCTTTATACTCGCTTTGTTTGGTATAAGAGGATCACATCTGGTTTTGTGCTATTAAAAAGACTGTCACTCACTCATTCAAACACATAGGTTAGTTATAACTTGTTTGGCGCAGTGTGGATACATCTGGTTTCGCCGCCATTAAACTTTTCCGTTACGCATTATCTGGAATTCCTCCTGTTGGCGTGGTGAGAAAGTTTTCAGCGGAATGTGTCATCTAGGGTATCTTCAACAAGACTCCCCTGAAGCTAAAAGTTATAAGGTCTGTCAGCCACAGCCTTCATGTATATATAAATGCAACGTTATTAATAAACCTGTCAATCGATAGCATATATTGAAAGAAATAAAAATGAACAACAGACATTTTACAAATATAATTACAAAATTTCTTCAATAGAATTACATGTAAACATATTTCATAGTCCTCCTATTATTTCTATGTGCAACGTTTATAAACAATCGATGAACTGAATTTCGTTATGGTGACAATTCCAGAGAAGATTATTGAAATATATGCTTGTGAAAAGCATAAAAATATTCAGGAAACAAGAAAACTTAATCTAAAATAATTTGAATTTCCAGAAATTTGTAACAAACACACATTCCCGGTAACAAAAACTGAATGAATGAAAAAATAAACTGTACAGATTAAGTAAAACCATTTTATGACAAATAGCAGAAAATGGAATTTTTCACAATTTGCTATACTTCGACTGAAATGAAATGGCTACCAAAGACCCGCCGTGTAGCCGGGGCTGATGCACATTAAATCTGTCCGGGGCCTTAAGTCCTCCCATTGGTGTGGTGTGGAAGTTAGGAGAAAGGGTGCCAGCTCAGGTGTCGTCCTCGTCACTTGACCGTGATTCAAAATTACGAAGTTCGTCGCCAATAGCCATCGGGTTGCTTCTAGTGCGACGTTAATAAAAACTAAACTAATCTAAACTAAACTAAGCGGTTTCCTTCGCGTCGCAGATTCGAGTTTTGATGACGCCGAAGAACCGCCGTACAGCCGGGACTGATGCACGTTACATTTGTTGGGGCCCTTAGTCCTCCCGTTGACTTAGTGGCCGTGGTAGCCTAGTGGTCCTGATTTTGGATTTGTGGCGATTTCCGCTCAGTCGCGTGTTCCATCCTTGGCTGCTAAACACCCTATGTGTAGCCGGGACTGATGCACGGTAAATCTGTCGTGCTTAAAGTCCTCCCATATTGTTGTGTGGAAGTTAGGAGAGGGGGTGCCATATCAGGTTTCGTCCTCGTCACTTGACCGAGTTTCAAAATTATGAGATCCGTTGGCAATAGCTCTCGTGACGTATAGCTTCTAGTGTGACGTTAATAAAAACTAAACTAACTTATTGTTATGGTATGAAAGTGAGGAGGAGGATGCCAGGTACGGTGTTGTCTTCCTAACTTAACCACAGTCCGTACCAATAGCTCTTGTGTTGCTTCTAGTGAAATGTTAAGAATACCAGACCAAACTTCTATCTTCAGTAAATATGGGTGATAAAAACTGGAATACCATAGTGATCCTTTTTATATTTCCCTTCATTGACTTACCTTCTTAATGTAATTGCGGGTATCATGACTCCTAGACACCCTAGTGACCTTTTTTTCCCTTGGGGTTTACTGCCATTGGTAAACAAGGGTGACGAACCTCCGGAATATCCTAACAATCCTTCCCTATTTTCGACCCTCCTTTTTGTCAGTTTATTTATTTTTTTTCAATTTGTTTACATCTACACTACAGTTACATCTTGTTTGGAGCAGTATAGCCACACCTGTCTCTTGCGCCATTATACTTCCCTTCTACTCACTAACTGAACAAACACTTTCCCCCTTATTTATAACTTGAGGAGCTCATCTTTTTAAGTTAAGTACACGATTTAGTCCCCGAGATAAACGAATGATCTGCTCTTCGTTCCTTTCGGCTTTCTGCTATTCGTAAATGAGAATGACGATTTAATTCCAATTTTCAACCCATCTTATTATTCCTTTTTCTCCTTTCGGTGCTATTGGTGTGGTGTGGAAATTAGGAGAGGTGGACGCCAGCTCAGGTGTCGTCCTCGTCACATGATCGAGATTCAAAATTACGAGGTCAGTCGGCAATAGCCCTCGTGTTTCTTCTTGTGCGACGTTAATAAAACTAACCTTATCTAATCTTTCTGTGGCAGCGGTAGCCAAGTGCTCATGGTCGTGAACCCTCGACTCTGGGTCGACGTTTGAGCCCAGATGCCGCTTAAGACCCACCGTATAGCGGGGCTGAGGCACAGTAAATCTTGTCGAGGTCCCAAGTCCTAAAATTGGCGTGTTGTGCAAGTTCGAAGAGAGAGATACCCTCTTGGGCGCTCTGCCAGTAGCTCTGCTGTTGCTTTTAGTACGACATTAATAAAACTAAACTAAATCACTACCACATCACTTTAGGAATGCTTTATTCCTATGAAATATTTTATGAAATACAAATTTAAATAACGTTACTGAAAGTTAAAATAATTAAGCTCTGTGTAATAATAGAAGAAACATCATTTTTTCTCTGTTTGTTCTGATTTATCGAAACTCATGAAATTTTTTCATTGAAATCTCTCTAACCTTTTTAACATATCCTTCAAAACAAATATTCTAAATATTGAATTGGACGCATCTTTGTGGCCTAATGCATATTTGGCGAATTCTTCAAAAGTAGTCTATTTCACGGACCTAATATATAATAATCTTTCCTCTCAGGCGCTTACCTTAATTACATAGGAGTGATTATCACTCAGCCGATTCACCCTAGTGATCTTTTTAATATTCAATGGGGTTTACATGCTCTGGCAAACAAGGGTAACATGCTCCGAGATACCCTAGCGATTATTTTCTATTTTTGACCCTCCTTCTTGTTAAACAAATTTTCCTTTATTTTATTCTTTTTTTGAAAATGTCTGGATCACATTTGGACCTGGTTTTGCACTGCTCAGCTTTATCACATCTGGCTCTTGCACCATTAAACACAATCACATAAACCAAGCTTTAATTTCCTTCGTTGAATATGAACTCAAATGATTGTCTGATTTATTAATTGCAGATCATTTTTTTTTTTATTTTTATGGGTAAGATCTTAACGAATGTTTTCATTTCATTAGTGCTAGCATGAAAATAACGAGTATGAAATTAAATAAGATTTTTCTCTTATTTCCCATCTTTCTTTTTATAGCTCATAAAAGCTCCAAAATTAACAATTTTTAAGGGTACAACAGTTTTTAGTTCAGAAAAGAGCTCATTTAATTCCGTTTTATTATCCAAAATGCCAAAGTTTTGTAAAACGTTCACTACTAAAAATATGTAAATTTGTACATTCATTGAAAGGAGTACTTTGAAATATATACGTACATTATTTCAAAGACTTTCTGTGGCTGCGTTAGCCGAATGGTCATTTTCGCTTACTCACAATACGAAGTTTTCTTCGAGTTCTGGGATCGAGCCTTGATGCCACTAAAGACCCATCATGTAGCTGGGGGGAAACACACGTTAAATCAGTCCTGGTTAAAATTCATCCCACTGGCATGGTATGAAAGATGGGACCGAGGTTCAAAATCACGAGGTCTGTCGCCAATACCGTTCTAGTAGCATTTAGAGAGACATTATTTAAAGAAAATTAATCAAAGTTCTTCTAGAAATTTATTCACACTTAATACAAATCCTTTTGCTCTAATTTCTCAGTTGTTACTCAAAGAAGGCAGGAATATAGTTATATATGTGAGATGGCCGATATTACTGATTATTCTAATTAAAGAATCAAAATTTGAATTAGCACACACGCATTTAATATTGACGTTTCACATTGACATAAAATTGCTCTCAGAACAAGATGTTTCACAATAATATTTAAAAACATTAAAACAATCTTCTTCAGCGTCTTAAATCATAAATCGTCTTCATGGATAAGAGTTATCATCAAAGGTGTTTACCTCGTTTCGATGACCCCAAACGACTCTCCTTCAAGAGCTGGCTCGCTTCAGTAGCAAAGACAGCGCCCTCTATGATCGGGTGTTTCTTCTACAAACCCACATATATATATTAAAAGAAAATAAGACCCAATAAAAATTTCTGTAGTTGAATCTGTAAATGATTTTTTCTTGATACCTTTCTTTTTTTCTGTGGTTATGTATCATGCTTGATGGCCGTTTTTCGTTATAAAAGAAGCGCCATACTTCGTGATGAAAATCTCCAAATCCTTTGTTGTTCCTTTTTATATAAAAGATGAAAATGATTACGTGACAGCAATACATTTCTCTAAGGTGTATATATAAGAAACATATTTCGTGTAATTTGTGCCAGTGAAGACATTTTTCGATCAAGTAACGAAAGCTATGTCGTTCAATTTGTGATGGCGTGTGTCTTGTTACAGTTTGAGAAAATAAATAATAGTTAACGAATTTAAATGAGTAACTCGATGTGTTTCCAATTTCTAAGAATAATGAAGAATTAAAACATTTTAGGTCAGACAAGTTGGGCAACAAAAACGCTCGTTTATCATCTTTAAAATAGTGTAACGAGATAACACTAAAAAGGAGCTGAAATAAAGAAAAACTCATTCTTTGTTTGAAATTATTATTTTAAAAGTCATTTTATTTCAGCTACAACACTTCTATTTCTTAACATGTACTAACATGTAATTGTTTTGAGAAAAGGACATCAACAAAAGTACGTTATCATAAACTATAGGATACAAAGTGTTAGGTTCAAAAGATTGATATTATACTTAATTTTTGCTTATTATATTTAAGGTAAATTTACAAGGCTGTGCTTACTCTTATATGTATTTAATCTTTTTTTTATCTTCTGCTTTTATTTTAATTACCATACAGAATAATATAGTCTACTTAAATAATTTATTGTTTGTTCTAACTTTAATATTGAATTAAATAGCTATTTGGGCAAAATCATCTGTTTTTATTCTTTTTGTGGTTAACTTTGGCAATGTTTTTGTTCTTTAGAATGCACTACTTGTAAAAATAAAAATTCATTAAAAATTTGAAAATGATAGTAAAGGTTTTAGTGGAGCCTGAGATTCTGAAGTACGTTTGCTTTACTCTAATTAACATTCCTTTTGGTGTATTTGTGGTATAAATTGGGAGGATGATTGATATTTACCATAAAGACTCGGGACTTTCTTCGTCGAATGTGCTCACTACTAAAGTCTTTTATAATTCGAATGCATCTTTGAAACACAATAAATTGTGTTTAAATGAAATTAGCGAAATTACATATATATTTTAACTGGACAACAAAATATGATTTTATCTTTTCAAGTGGAGTTTACTATTGTTAAGTATCCTTCGTAGATATGTCATAACATACAATTATTTATGTAATTTGGACAATCTCTTAAAGTTGAAGCAACTTCTTTTAGAGAATCATTACTTTGCCGTCTTTGTTAATTAAACCTTTATAGTTTAAATTAATAAGCATTTTAAGTAAGTTTTATTGCACGAAAGTTCTAAGTATGGAAATCTTATGTTATAGTAGTTTTAAGCAAGAAAGTGTTTTTAGTACAAAATAGTAAATATATAAACTACAAAAATCCCCATATCTACGAAAATTTCATTATGATTAGTATAGCTAATTTTTATTAAGTTTGTAGCCAGTTAGTTGATTAACTCAATTTATTACACAAAATTATTTTTTTCTCAAGCAAAATTTTAGCTTGAAATAAACCACAAAATATGTAAAACAAGTTTAAAGTTTGTTTTTAACTAACAATAACTTATATTTAATGGATATTAAAAGTTTTACTTTCTTATAACTCCGAAATATTAAGAATTTATTTCTGCATCAATTTGAAATAATTAGCGACATGGTAAAATATTCCAAAAAAAATAATGCATAATACTTTGAATAGTACATGCTAAAGTATTATCTGAGAAAACTATCCTTATAAGAATTACAAAATAGAGAAATTTAATGATTCAATATTGACTTTCATATTTTTAGAATATTAAAGTTACTTTATTATATAAATGAAAAGGCATTTGCTAACTTCAAGTTTATATGGATACTTTACGATAAGTATTATTATTTTAATAACATTCAAGTTACTTTGATTTCCTTAAAAATATAATTATTTGGCATAATGGATGAAGGACGGATTGATTTGAATTTATGGTATTTTTTAAACATATGATGATTGTTGGTGACAGAGTTTGTAACATACAAACCCTTATTCAGATTAAGCTGGTGATAACTGAGCACATTTCCATTAAGTCAATATTGCCCCACAAAAAGACGTTTCCATTTAGCTCCCAGTTGATGTCCTTGTTCTTTTGTTGGAATCGGGATTCAACCCACGACCCGATTGGAGTATTTCAAATTGCTAAGCAGCATCTGCAAAAAATCATAGTACATATTATAATATTACAGCGCAGAAAATGTGCAAAATTCTGATGTAATGTCTAAGATAAAATGAAATAATGAACTGCTAATAACTAATAATGAACTAAAATAGTGATTATATTAATTTAGACTTAATGAATTTTTACAAAATTCAGCGTCTAATTCTTATCATTTGTTGAAAGTATTTAAAAACGTCACATTTGTTTAGTTTCTTGAATTCTTTAGAAATTTGTGGGTCATGCAAGGTAATTACAAATTATTTTGCGTACTCTCATAAAGATATGAAAAAGCACTTCAATTAATATTACTCATTATCGGCAATTATTTAATGTGTACACCTGAGTTAAATGATTTAAAAATTAAGGTGTCATAATACAATCATACTCCCCATTCAAAAATTGTAATAACTATGTAATACCTAGAAGTTTCTAAATTAGAACTGGAGTCAATTTTTAGATTATTGTATTCAAGTTAGGTTATGAATTCAATACTCCCTGTTTAAAATTCATTCCTGTCTTAAATCTTTGGAAAATTATTCTTTATTAGTAGAATTCTTATTTTTAAAATTGAATGTAATTGACTCCTTACAATATTAAATTTGCATGAAAAATGCAATATATTATAATGCGCTAATCAACAACGGTTTAGTGTGTTATAGCAAAACAAGCAGCAGAAACGTCATTTAATGTTTATATAAAAGGGAAGGTCTTACAGCTTTTTCTCATTCGAAACTGATAGTGTAACTTCAAAAGATTGACATGCTACAATCTCCCAGATATTGCAATAGATCCACTTTGCCACAGAGTTGAAGATGCATGGAATGATTAATTGTAATAACTGTTATTGAAACTTTTTTCAATTCGAAGCTACGTCAAGTTAGAATTGTTAGTGTTGATAAAGAAAGCAGCTCTGTGTATTGAATTTTGCTTGCAGTATACCCAAACGTATAGTGTAAATTTTATTACATATTTCTCTCTTTTGTCTATTAAATAAAATACTGCGAGTAACTTTTTTTTTCTGGTGTGACATTTTCGATGACCATTAATGGAGATCTATATATATGTTTTGCTTGATTATTAACGGTATAATTAGGATAAAGTTCAACTTATTAATAGTAAATTAGAAGCAGTGCAAGAATATAAAGTTAGGTTTTATTTTTAATTTATCTCGATAAAAAGGAGAATTAATCTTAGAAAGCTCTTTTACAGTAAAAAAACAAAATTTCGTTATTAGACTATAGAACAAGTTTGACATCAGTATCCCTATATAATCTTAGTAAAACTGTAATTTATTAGAAATGTGTTCCTTCCATAAACTTTTTTGTGTCGATGTATTAGATATGTAGTACTAGAAATACAAAAAATTACAGGGGGATACTATATGTAATTTAAATATCAGGGGTCTCTAAATTGGGAGTTGTAGAGATTTAATTGATGAACGATATTGAAATGTTTACTTTTCATTAAAACTATTAATCAATGTCTGTCACTGATTATATGTGGAATTATTATTTCCTTTCTAATAAATTATGTCAAACATCAAACTAATTTATCAGCTATAAGTAAAGTTAAATTCTTTCTATAATTCCTAATTGCACAGAGTTTCATAAGTAATAAAATTCAAATTATTTTTGTGGAATCGAAAACCTTCCTTCTATCTTTATAATATTATTATGTAATGTATTCTAAAAGTTCATTGAAGGTCTGGTGGAATGACTATTGATTAAGGACAATGCAAGTAAATTTTATTTCTCTCAACTTTAATAAAAATTAGTATATTATAATCTTCTTGTTATTTTTAATATATTACAGTGAAACATTCTTGTTAATAATTTAAGTAAATATCGTTCTAAAACTGCTTAAAATATGTTAATATATAAACAGAATGTGTTCATTTATGATATTTTCCGCACATATAATTCCATGTGTTAGGTATGGGCAAAATTGTATACAATTCCATGCCACTTCTACACTCTATAACAAAATAAAACCGACGCACCTAGAAGAAATTATTCCATGGAGACAAAAATTGGCAGATAGAAAAATTATGTACAGAATAGAAAATGTTTATATTTTCAGAAAAATTGATTGATTGATTTCAGATTTACATAGTTACAAAGTAACGAGCTCAATAAGGTGTTGACCCCCCTCTTGTCTCAATGCAAGCTACCATAAGACGTGGCTTAGAGGGATAAAACTCCCTGATGGTTTCCAGCGGTATTTCTTACGAAATCTGCTCCAACTGTCTAGCATGATCATCAACCTTCCTTGGTAGATACAGTCGTCTTCCCATCATATACCATATCTCATATCTGCTCGATTGCAGAGAAATCTGGTTGGCCAAGGAAGTGTTTCATAAGCTGTAAGACAGTTCATAGCAACATGTGCTGTATGTGGTCTGGCATTATCTTGCCGAAAAATAAGGCCAGACTATTACAAAAGGAATGGTAGCAAAATATGTCGTCGACGTACCGCTGTGCTGTAAGTATACCTCTAAAGTGGGCCGGCTATCAAAAGAAATGGCTCCCCAGACTACAACTCCAGGTTAAGGGACTGTGTGGCATGCAATAGTGAAAGCTGGATCGGCCCTGGACGTCTCGAGATACTCTTCGATGATCGTCAGGACACAGTTGGAAGTGGGACTTGTCCCTAAACACTATTCCATCCCAGTTAGCATCATTCCAACCTGATCGAGCGAAGTCCCACTATATTTTGGCTGGACAGTGTGCAGGCATGAGTGGCAGGTGGCGTAGCTGTCTGTACGAGCGTATATTTCACTCTATCAGCCGTCATTGAATGGTCAAAGTGGACACTCGTGTGTGGATCACACATCTGATGATTGACAACGATGAATCAGGCACTATGACAGCTGGTCTGACAATCACTCTGCCCTCCTGATCTGTTTTAGCCCTAGTCATCCTCAATCATCATGAAGCTGAAATCTGTCATTGTCCACCCATTCTTGCCAGCATCTTCTATTCGCCGCATCACTTCGATCCATATGACGAGTGATTCCCCGATTTGCCCAACCTGCCTCTTTCAATCTAATGATATGATCTTTTTCAAACTCTGACAGTTGCTCGTAATGAGCTGGAATCCTGCGGTTAGGTATTTTTTACAGTCGTTGAAAGGTATCCTAAATCGCAATGTAACAGAAAAAATTTCACCGTCAGATTAAGAATCACTTCTATATACACCTGTTAAGTGCTCAGTTCCGATGCGTTGTAGCTCCCACTATCCATTCATAGGACGTCAAATCTTAATCATTTGCATGTTCGCTCCAAATTGTATTGCATACGAAATTTCATTACAATAGGGTAACTGCTTCTTGGTCCGTCATTTTTTTTTGTTATAGAGTATATATATATATATATGTGTGTGTGTGTGTGTGTGTGTGTGTGTCGCAGATGTTTAATATTAATAATTGTATTTCTTCCTAATACAAAGAAATTATATTTGGTTTTTGTTATCATGAACATAATGTATTATTACAATAAATGTTTATATAATATTCTTGTTTCATTTATTTGATGAACTGCAAGATGTTAAGTCGCCAATCAAGGAGAAAAGGAAATTAGTATTGTAAAACAAAAATATTACAATTAAAAGAAAACGCTTCTGGAATGGCTTTTAAATCAAATAACTGTGAATGCTTAAAAGTATTTTGAAAATTAGAAAAGGAAAATAATTTACACCATGTTAATTTTATTATAGAATTTAGTAAACATTTAATTTACGATTCTTAGATACCTAACTTATTGTATAGTCATTAATTATGCCTTTCTTGTCTTTGTAATTATTTCTTTGAATTTCAATCATGCGTGTAAAGAATATTTCAAAACTTTTTACCAAATCATTAAACGAATACATTAAAATATATCTTGTAAAATATTAAGAAACTTTTTAAAAGGAATACTAAACTTATAATAATAAATGTTAAGTAGCTAATAATTTCTAAGTCTACAAAAGTGTATAATATAAGTCGGTACACAGAATTTTAAAAGCTAACTGTAACCTCAGAGTTATTTTGAATTAATGCGTTTGTAACAACTTGTTATTTCTTAATCCACAATAAACATACTTTCGTTTGTTTTCCATCTTCCATGCAAAAGGTAATTAATGGCTCATCATTAACAAGTTAACATGCTAAAACGGTGAAAACAGTTAGTGATTAATTAGAGAAACAAAGTCATTTTGCCATTAATCGTGTATTATTAAGGATGGTTCTATGCACACCCGTATTAAAAACAGTGAGTGAATAATTTAGTTTTGATTCAATCTTGTTTTGGCGGTATGTTGCATCACCGATATTTTACACAATCAAAAGCATTTATATCTAAAAAAAATTCTGTAATGGCTGTAACACACTCTTTGCTTACAAAAAAAAATATTGTAGTATATCTTATAAATAGAGTGATAGTCAGACACTGGTAATAGTGATTTTCAAAATTATTATCTAAATGAATTATAGGAAGAATTTTTTTCGTACAATAAATATTTTGTTCAACAACGCAAACATTGGAAATTTATAATTTTAAATGGTTATTTTTATAAACAAATTGTTGATTTGAGAAATTGTTATTTTGCATCGCATCTTATTAATTACTCTCAAACCATTCACTTTTGTTCATTTCACAATTCTTGAGCAACTATATACAAATGAATTAAAAAGCGTTGACATGATGAGCTTATAATTTTCTCTCTACGCGAGGGGAAACCGTTAAATTTTAATTGTCTTAAAGAAATAACCATTATACCTGGATAGAATTAATTCTACATATTGATTGATCCTTATGAACATAATAGTTTAAATTACAGCTATTAATATTGATATGTTATGTATTTCAAGGAATCATACACTGAAGTATCCCAGTAGCAAGTAAGTCCAGTTCAATCTGTTAAGTTCTACAATGTGATATCTTTCAAATGGTCAAAAATTTCTTTAAGAAATGCATAACTGTGGGTGATGGCTATGTAGAAAATAATTAAGAAAAATAAATAAAAATTGAGTTTTCATCGTGATTATTTTTAGTAATAATAAAAACATTTTATCATACTCAAGGTCAATAAAAGTTTACTACATACTGGGATAATAAATGAAGCATTATGATTCTTGCTGGTTACTTCAATCAACAGCTTTCTGAAATCAAAGAACCAACATTGGTAACTATAATTTTCAATATTATGTAAATAAATATCAATTAATATGTCGAATAAATTTTTTTCCAGATACCTTGGTTATTTCTCAGATTTAATTAAACCTTAGCGATACCCTCTTTTTTATGTTAGATTTTCTCTTAACCGTCTAAGATTCTATCGATAAGTTTCAACCGGCCTCGAATTTATAACCTTGACCGCAAGAGGATGATGGAATTAGGATGAATGGAGTCTGGTCTCATTTCATCTTTGTCGATCTATTCAAATTCTGACGTGGAATGCTTAACAACAACCTCCAGTACATGTAAAAAATACTGGATTTAGCAATAAGTGTTTTATGGTGTACATATTATTATTCTTTAATGCTATCAATGTTATTGATTATATCTTATTCTTTCCCTTTTTCTCTCGGTCTTTATTACAGTTATTTAGAGTACAATGACATGTTTTTACAGGCAAAATGTTGGCAAAAATAATTAACTGCGTTTTGTACTTAAAATATTCCGCATTAAACGAAGATTAATTTTTGATTTTATCAGGCATACATTTCACAATAAACGAAGATTAATTTTTGCTTTTATCAGGCATACATTTCCCAATAAACGAAGATTAATTTTTGCTTTTATCAGGCATACATTTCACAAAAGGATGTTACTTTTTCAACTTGTGTTCTCTCTGGTTAGTTAAATCTACCAGGCTGACATTGTTGTCTTTATTGATGCATGATAGAAAAGTCAAACAAATGTTTGTCATATTCAATTTTTCATATTCAGTGGCAGTATGTTTTTAAGCGGAATCAGCGGAGAGTGTTTTTTCTACTCCTTGGAGAAGTAGGTCAATTGATCTTTATTTCTCCTGGCGTTTCGAAACTTCAATCTTTGGGTCAGAAGTAAACTTATCCGGTGGCATTTTGCAGTGCTCTTTGCAACTAAAACGAAAAAAATCTCTCTTGGGTCATTTTTTGAGGAGTTTTGACTCCTGTTGTCTGTTGTTAAAGAGAGCCATCACTTACTTTCTTTCTAGTATCATCACGATTATTCGAAGAAAAACGTTCTGAACAATACATGAGAAGGTTTTTTTTGCCTAGATGTTACTGCAATCGATATAAATTCCCTCATTGTCTTACTGAGTCTCACTTTGAACAATTTTCATTTGACATCATCGGCTGTCTTTATTTGAGATTGTCTATTTGAAAGATGTGTAGTAGCCTATACGTCACTAGTCAAGATTTATGTACAATTACCTAAGTTTGAGACACAGAAACAAATATCTTGCGTCGGGAATACATTCAGTTTGTAGTTCTTGGCTGTATTTCCAGCCAGTGTTCAATTCCTTGAACACCACTTCTGCGTGGTCGATCTTTTCCTCACCTATTGGAGGTTGTTTTCTTCTCCGTGGGAGGAGGGGTTGATTTACCAAGAGTTACGATATCTTTTTGAACCTTCAGTATTTGTGCCAGGAGAAAACTTGTCAATTGGCTTTTTCCATTGCTCTTAATAACTAGGCTATAAAGAATTCTCCATAGGGTAATTTATTGAGGCGTTTTTACTTCAGTCGTCATAGTTGTAGCTAAATCTCTTATATGTGGGTACTTTTTACTCATCCGATATATTTGTATAATGGTGTACATTATCTGAATTATGGAACTGCATTCAAATCAATCAGTGCATTCAATCTATCAGTGAAGTCACTGTTTAGTGTTCATTTTGAAACACTTCCTTTTTTCCGTTTGACTATAATCTAATAAGTTACCTTCTGTCAAATGAAAATTATATATTATAGAATTATCTCATATGAAATAATCAGAAATTCGTTATTTTGTAATGAATTCTTTTGAATAACTTAAATGTCCATAAATATCAACTATAATCATTCCAGAATCTGATAATTTAGATGAAACGCAAGTGAAGTTCGAAACAAGCGTGTTTGTAGCATAGTTAAACGACTACTAATTTTTTTCCAGGGAAATATGAAAAATTTTGATATTCGAACTTTATATTTGAATTTAATGCTTTATTATTTTTTAAAAGACTAACTCTATACAGATTTAAGAAATTGATTTATGGATTAAATTTTATTCCATTGACAAAATCTTATGAATAATATTTTTCTTGCCGTGTCTGAAAAAATTCCAGAATTTTCTAAATTAGCATGGATTAAATCACCTGCAAAGTTTCGAATCAAATAAATTAATTTGAAAGTGTAGATTGCTTATTTAATAAATTATTACGCAATTCTTATAGATACTTAATGTTTGTTATAAGATTAGTATAATAATAATTTCTTATTCCAAAACTAGATAGATTTTATTTATTCAGTAACAAAATTAAGTTGACTATTTAACATGGTGTTTACTGAAAGAACGATATAGACATTTAAATAATATTTATCTTTACTTTTAATTATAATATCACATGAATAAAATGTTCGAAATCAGGCTTTATAATAGTTTGTAACGCTGGATTACCTGAGATTTTTCCCTTTTGTAGCCTTTAGGACTTATAATAAAGTGACTTATATAAAATAAAAACGTTAACTATATTAATGTTAATTAGATTATCTAAAGCAATGTAATGAATCGAATAAAAGAAACATATATAAGAGAATACAAACTGAATATAAGAATTGAAAGGAAAAAGTTAAGAATTGTGGTTAGAGAGTTATGAATTAATACCCAGTAGCCACAGTTGTGATGGCAAACCATTCCTGTTTGCCTCTCGTGCCATAGCTAAACTCAATGTTTTAAAAGTCAATAAGTCGATCAAAAAGACGTTAGAACAATAATCACAGTATTTATTGCTCGATTGCTAATATAACGACAATTATAAATGCTCTCCTGGATAAGGCCTTAACTCGATTTATCAGTAATAAACTAACTGACTCTTACCACTAAGGCTATCTTGACTTCTAGCTTACATTAACCAGCCGATAACTAGTAACAATTCCTGGCTCCGACTTCAACTCCGACTCTGGAACAATTGCTGGACACAAGAATTATCAACCTCAACCTCTCTACCTCGACTCTCAGTCTATGTTTATATATTTCTTAACTCTCCTGCTTCACTTCATTTCTACCTCATTTCGCTTTACATAATCACGCTTCATTTTTGGTTTGGCAAAGGCTGTTTAGCATAAGCAATCAATCTTAATTAAAAGTTCCCAAGAGTAGCGAAGAGAAAACCGCGAATAGCCCAACGTCATACAGTGACATATATGAACCTATGTAGGTTATTATCAAACGTGATTCCAGGATCTCCCGGAATGAGAAGAAACTACAGAAACTATTCGAAACTCTTATTATTACAAGTAAAATCTTTCGGGTTCGAGTTTACTGTTAAGATTCATCTTTGATATTAACGTTAGAGAAGATTGCAAACACCGTGAAATTTAGTAGAGATAGATCATTTTCAAGATTTGAAATATCTATAAACTGATAATAATAATTATATTTACACTTGATAAATAGATGGAATATAAACAATGACAACAAAGATGAATTACTAAGAGGCATTTACAGTTCTGTTTTACAAGAACCATAAGCATTATAAACGCGATTCCTGAACGAAATTATGCAAAAAAGAGCGATTAGGAAAATCAAACCGTTGCGAGTAAATCAAAATAGATTAATGAGAGAGAGAAAGAGAGATGACAGAGAGAGGGGGGAAGAGAGAGAGAAAGAGAGATGACAGAGAGAGAGAGGGCGGGAAGAGAGAGAGAGCAAGTATTTCTTGGAGCAAAATACAGTGAACTACATTGTGCATATAGTGAACTGCATGAACTACTAGCTACCGATTTGTAAAACTGAAAATAAATTTACAAAGTAGTTAACGTTTTCTATCGCATTTAATAATAAATTATGGTAATTTTTGTTATATAGGCTTCGAACTGAGAAAATATACATTCATTACTTTTGTTAAAAGTCACGGCTGAATTGTGAATGAATTAATCATTTAGCTTCCTTTATTAATGATTCCCGCTTCGTATATCTGTAGCTTGACATATCATTTGTTTGATTATTTATAAATGTCATACTAAATTGCAACAAAAAGGTTATTGGTGATGGACTTTGTAATCAGAAACTTGGATTAAAGGGGAAGAACCATACCTAATAACTTGATAGAATTTAAAATATAGCATTATTAAAATTTGATTAAAATACACAAGATAGGTTTCAGACAAAACACCATAAATACTCAGAGAAATTTTATTTCAATGTTGGTACTTTTTAACTTATAATTTCTTTCTTCACTAATTATAACCTATCAACGTGTCTGCGGTATCCTAGTAGTCATGGTTTCAGATTCGGGGTGGAAGGCTTTCGTTGAGTCGGGGGTTCGAGCTTTGGCCACCAAAGACCCGACGTGTAGCCGGTGTCGAGGCATGTTAAATCTGTTGGGCCCCAAAGTTCTCCTGTTGGTGTGGTGTAGAAGTTAGGAGAAGGGGTTCTGCTCAGGTGTCGTCCTCGTCACATGACCGATGTTCAAAATTAGGAAGTCCGTCGCCAGTAGACATCGTGTCTCTTTTAAGTCAACGTTAATAAAACTAAACTAAACAATAACATATTACCGATAAATCGGCAGATTAATGGAGTGTAAGTCAATTTTATTTTAATAGAGAGAGAGAGAGAGAGAGATTTACAACAAATCTATTAATTGTGATCTAATTATTGGTTGTGAAATATCTGACAAGAAGAAATATCTCTCTGATTCATTTAAAACGTTAAACTAACTTCTCGTATTCGTTATATTCAAGCATTAACTCATTATATACTATTTAATTATCATACCTACAAAATTAGAGCATTTGATATGGAATAATTCTTCCTAACAGGACGTTCCTTAAATTATAAAAAATTAGTTTTAATACTTAAATTCCTTACCCAAATCAGAAGTTTAGTGATAGAAATATTCTGTATCATTAATTATATGAAATGCAATACATTACACTTGAATTTATGATTAATTTGGTTGTAAAATAAAATTATGTAACATAATGTTTATTCCACTTTTTAGTTTTACTACCCACAAGGATTCCAGAATTTCCAACTTTTTCTTGTCTAAAAACGTTGTATCGCCTTATATCAGGAGAAATATAAGGGTACATTACGTGTAATCCTAGAACAAGCTACGTAACTTTCTGGTAAACACCCCCACAACTCGCATTTTGAGTAAAGGGATTTCAGAATACACGAGAGGAAGGCTTTTATTTCAGCCATCCCATTTCCTTCGGCACGAAATATTTTACCAGATGCAAGGGAAAAGCGACTTAAGTCACATCTTTGATGATAAAAGTAGCGGAGAGAGGTCCTCTCTTATTTTTACTGCTTCGTTCGGTATGGTTTTATTCTCTTCTATTGATTCTACTACTTCCAGCGACCTGAAGGAAATTGCCTAAAGCTATTTTATGCAAAGATACTATAACGTGAAATGTGCTTCACATTCTTCTCAAAGACATAAAAAATTAGCAACAGAATCAGTTGAGTTCATGCCTAAATACGCATTATGCTGGGTGTTTACGAAAGAATATTCGAGCTCTGAAGAACTACTGTTAAAATTAAAAGAAGTTACAACACTTTAGGATAAATTAAATTAAAAATAACTCTCAAAAGTTTATAAATTTATAAATGTTTAATGTGATCACCAACAGAAAAACGGAAGAAAGATATACCCATTCGATATTAAGAAACACAGATCCTGCTTTTGTGAAAACAACGAAATCTGTGTCATATCCTAATAAATAATACCATCAATCATAGAGTGAAAAAAATGAATAACTTCAAATTTTGCATTGTGGTATGGTATAAAACACATTCACCATTGAGGAATCACGTTTCATTCGTATGATTGCTGTTCATTGTATGAGTTTTGCTTTGGTTGAATATACAAATGGGAGGAAACATCTCTTTATCGTTAAAGACATGCTCAAATATAAGCTTAACTTTCATAACGCTCGTTTTTTTTTAGCTCATCGAGAGCAAACATTCAAAAATTAATTCTTTCATCTTAGTCATTTTGAGTAAAAATGTAAAACAGTTGTAACGTGCACGGTTTTAAAAATCATTCGTTTCTAAATATTATCTATACACCCGTCTAGAACATATATAACAGGTCAATTGAAAAGTCTCCGGCCTACCATAGTAAAACACATTTTTTGGCAAAATTAGTTTTTTTTATTCAACATAATTCCCAACACTGATTATAGTGACCCTCCAACTTTTCGATATCATTTTTGAAGTACGATTTGTCCTTTGCTTCAAAATAGGCCTCAGTTTCGGCGATCACCTCTTCATTCGACGAAAATTTCTTCCCAGCGAGCATTCTTTTGAAATCTGAGAACAGGAAATAGTCGCTGGGGGTCAGATCTGGAGAATACGGTGGATGAGAGAGCAATTCGAAGCTCAATTCATGGATTTTTGCCATCGTTTTCACTGACTTGTGACACGATGCATTGTCTTGGTGAAGCAGCACTTTCTTTTTCTTCAAATGCGGTCGTTTTTTGGCGATTTCGTCCTTCAAACGGTCTAATAAAGCTATGTAATAGTCGCTGTTGATGGTCCTTCCTTTTTCAAGGTAGTCAATGAAAACTTTTCCATGCGCATCCCAAAATGCAGACGCCATAACCTTGCCAGCCGACTGCTGCGTTTTCCCACGCTTTGGAGCGTGTTCATCGTGTGCAGTCCACTCGGATGACTGTCGATTGGACTTCGGAGTGAAATGATGGAGCCATGTTTCATCCATTGTCACATATCGACGCAAACACTCGGGTTTATTACGCTTGATCATCTTCAAACACTGCTCCGAATCATCAACTGGTTGTTGTTTTGGGTCAAAAGTGAGCTCGCTCGGCACCCACTTTGCACAGAGCTTTCTCATACCCAAATATTCGTGAATGATGTGATGTACACGTTCAGTTGATATCTTTAGAGTGTCTGCTATTTCATTCAATTTCAATTGACGGTCATTCAAAATCATTTTGGGGATTTTTTTAATGTTTTCGTCGGTAACAACCTCTTTTGGGCGTCCACTGCGTTCACCGTCTTCGGTGCTCATTTCACCACGTCTAAACTTAGCATACCAATCCTTGATGTTTGATTTTCCTGGGGCAGTGTCCGGAACTCGGCATCAAGCCAAGTTTTTGCTTCAACTGTATTTTTTCCCTTCAAAAAGCAATATTTTATCAACACGCGAAATTCCTTTTTATCCATTTTTTTCACAATAACAAAAGTTGTTTCACTCAAAATGCTATAATTCACAAACTAATGATCCGACAGCTGTCAAATTTTTACACGCATCTTTTGAGGGTTAGGGTTAACTAAAAAACATATGGATTTAATTCTAGTAGCGCCATCTATGTGTCAGGCCGGGGACTTTTCAATTGACCTCTTATCCCAATAAATAATACCATAAATTATAGAGTGAAAAAAATGAATAACTTGAAATTTTGCATTGTGGTATCGTATAAAACACATTCACCTTTGAGGAATCACGTTTCATTCGTATGGTTGCTGTTCACTGTATGAGTTTTATTTTGGTTGAATATACAAATGGGAGGAAACATCTCTTTATCGTTAAAGACATGCTCATATATAATTTTATCTTTCATAGAACTCGGTTTTTTTAGCTCATCGAGAGCAAACATTCAAAAATTAATTATTTCACCTTTGTCATTTTGAGTAAGAATGTGAAACAGTTGTAACGTGCATGGTTTAAAAAATCATTCGTTTCTAAATATTATCTATACACCCGTCTAGAACATATATACATACAATAAAAAACTTAAAAAATCAAAAATTTTAAAAAAATATCTCTTAAAAGATGTAAATAATTAAAAATGAAATTTAAAAAAGCAAAGAAACAGATTATAACACCATCTATCAAATTACTTAACAACTAAATTTGAACAGAAGTTTTTTAGGAACAGCATTTAAATAGCAAAGTTTTAAGAAATTTAAAAATATAATAAAATAATTTGAATAAATAATCTAAGAATATAAATAAATAAATTGAAATTAAGAATAAGTTAAAAGATAATCAAAAATAAATAAAAACAAACCAAATAAAATTAGGAATAATAATGAAAATAACTTTAAAAAATCAAATAAAATCTTTAATACATTTATCAAAAAACATCTATAAGAAAATTTCAAATAAAAAGATTAACCATTTTTAAAGTTTTTATACTTTAAGTTTCTCTCTAAAAAGTTAATTGGATAATCAGCTTTAACGAAATTCAAAAGAAACTATTTAAATTAATATGCTTATTTGAAGGTATTTAATTTGATATTTCAATGTAAAGTATCATTTAAAATGTTTCTAAATATATTCAAACTTAAAAATTACTATTATAGAAAGGAACTTTATTAATAGGAAAATAGTAATTATCTGTCTCGTTACAAATGTGAAACACCCGGAAAATAGTAATTATCTGTCTCGTTACAAATGTGAAACACCTAATTATATTATCATTTTTTATTAATATTTAAAAAATATATATCATATGATTCAGCATTGGTTTTAATCAAATTTAAGTAAAAGGATAAAAATTATATATATATATATATATATATATATATATATATATATATATATATGTATGTATGTATGTATGTATGTATGTATGTATGTATGTATGTGTGTGTGTGTGTGAAAATCTAGTACATGTTCATATGAAATATTCTCTCTCTCTTTTGTTTTAGATTTCAAAATGCATTTAATAAGCTAAAAATATATGTCTATTATTTAGTAGTTTCAATTTTTTAAGTGTAACACATATGTTCAATTCCTCGATGAATTAAGAACCATATAAGCTACATAGGCATGTTTAATCCTATAAAATCAAAATATTTTCAAGAAATCAGCATTGCTTCTCCATAGATGAGATTAATCTTTTCCTCTTCCCCCAATGTTATTAAAGTTCTTCATTTCTAATGAAGAGAAATAAATAACTATAACAACATATCGGGAGGGGGGGGGGCATTTCTCTGATTTCCTTTTCTTAATCCGCTCTTATTTTGCAAAACTTTTATAATTAAAATAATTAGACAGGGAATAAGTCTTTCCGCAAAGAGTAACGTTCGATATATTTACAACCAATACTAGAGTCCCTGTAAACAAACCCTTTGTTTTCCTCTCGGGTTTTGTGTATTCACGTCTTAACAAGCTCTGCTTGGCACGGTGGTTTTCAGTGAAGTGTAGAGAAATTTAGAAACTTTTCACTTGTGCAATACAAGATAACGATAGAAAGAATGGATAGTTTTTAATACTGCACTATATGATCCCTTGTGTAAAAGTAAAAAAGTATTAATAAAATAAATTTATCTCTATCTTTTCAAGGTGCTTGGAAGCTGATGTACAGTTTTACGATTGTATTCAATGTTTTTGGTTAGCTAAATGTATGAAAATTATTAAATTCCTATTATTAGCTCACTCTATCTCTCTCTGTCTATATATATATCTTGTTCGAATATTCAATCGTTAATAAAATACTTTTTATTCATCCACTCAAGTTCAAATACATTTTTTAAACTTGTGGATAACACTTGATGTTAATACAGTTTTTACAAATATCAATTCATTTAATTAAATTTAATTGATGAAAATGCAATTTGGCCCAACCACTTGGCACGATTTCAAAAACTGCCAAACTTGGCGATTTTTTTTGGCTGAACGTTAAGTCCGCGAAGTGTACTAGGGTAGCCACATTTGGCAAATACTGCCAAATCATTTACTAAAAAGTAATTAAAATAAATATTTTTCTTTATTGACCTAAGTAGGAATTGACTCTAAATATTTTTTGTATTACTTGTTTTTATCCTTAATTCAGTACTGGTTTAAAATTCGAAATAAAACATTTACGTTTTTTTCATACCTACATAAATACGAGTACGGAGAGTATGTAGTTTTAAGATCTATTTTATAATTTTATGTGAAAATAAGTTATTTATTCATATTGTATGTTACATTTGAGAAATATATAGTTAAATAGGGAAAATAATGTAGAGTAACCTCGAAACAGTTTATACAAGCATTGAAACTAAACAAAATAAAAAATTTAAAAAAATTATACCAGAAAAGAGGATCTTGTCCTCGTTGCTGAAGAATCAAATGAAGAAATGCCCCCGGATACAAAAATTATTGATTTCAGGATAAGAAATCATACGTTTCGTTGCTTCTTGAAGAATTTGGAGCCGGACAGGAGTTTGCGTGTATAATGGTTAGATGATTAGAATGCGAAAACCATGACTATTCCTTCTCTTTCTGATCTTCTGAAACAGTAACCAAATTGCATAATGTTAATCATGCATTTTCTTTTGGTATGAGAATCATTGGTAAATGATATTCTGCGGCGAAAAAGATTTGTTCAGTTATCAAATGTAAGTGTTCCGTCAAAGAAAGCATTTGGTTTCCTCAAGAAAAGAACTTGAAGTTGCTGCTAGCTACATAGCATGCAATACAATGAATGAAGCTGCTTTGGAAATTAGAGGTAATGAAAATGATCCTGAATTATCTCAATGTGATTTGTCGGTTGAAGGAACATGGCAACGGAGAGGATATTCATTCTTGAACGGATGTGTTTCTGTTATCTTAATAGTTACAGGGAAGGTATAAGACATTGAATTCATGTCTTAAGTATGTAGACTTTGCGATTCAAAAAATATAGAATTAATGACCATTCATAACTGCGCAAAACATACAGGGTCATCTGGTGTTATGGAACCTGTTGACGTGTATCGTCTTTCTGAACGTTCTGCTTAAAGGAGGAAATTGTAATACGTAAACATTGATGGCGACGGAGATTAAAATATGTGTGATGCTATAAAAGATATTTGTAGTCAGAACACAATAAAAAATGCAAATGTATTGAACATATACAAAAACATGTTGGAACAAGACTAAGACAATTAAAATCAAAACGAAAAGGCCTGGGAGGACAAGAAAATCTGACGGATGCATTCATCGATAAGTTACAAAATTATTATGGCATTGCAATCCGTGATAACATGAATAATTTAATTGGTATGCAAAGAACAGTAACTGCAACATTTTTTGTTATTGTTATTCAAATTCAAAACAACCAATGCACAGCCCATACCCTGTTGAACCAGAGTGCTGGTGCAAATATCAACGAGTCATATTACACGATAAACAAATCAACAAGAATAAATCTAAAGGACGTCCATAAAATCTGATTAACATTATTATACTAATGAACATGAAGTTATTCGACTAAAGTATACTAGAAAAATGTTTACCAGGAAAAACTCAAAATTCAAATGAGTACTTTTATATAATTCTGTGTAATTTCATTCCAAAACACGTTATTGTTGCATTGCCAACTCTGTGATTAAAAGGATACATGGCAGTAATTCAATTAAATAAGGAATTTTAAGGATTATTAGATATATTAAAAATTTTAAGTTTGTCTATTGGTGTATTTAAATTAAAAGATATTGTAGAACTGTTTGAAGTTCTAGTGACAGAGTCAAAACGACATTCTTAGCCAACGGTAAAAATTACCAGAAAAAGAAAATAGATTAGCTAAAAAGAAAAAAAAAATTAAAAGTGCAAACAAAAGGTATAAGCTATAAAACTGGTGAATTTTAAGTAAGTAATTGTATGTATATAGAAAATAAATGATAAATTATACCAAAAATGCATTTTTCTCAAAGTTAGTTTTTTTGTGCATATTTTGAAAACTCCAAAAACGATAACTCAAAATATTACAGTTAAAATTTTTAAGACTTGGTACTATTTTTCATAATATTTTCTCAGGCATAAAATAATAAAATATTGTTCATAATGAGTACATTTTTTAATTATATTATATTATTTGTATAACAATGTCGTAAAATATAGCAAATTTCTTGTAAAGGCTTCTCGGCTAGCTCTGAAATTTTTATTTATTTAAATAGCCAAAAGATTTTAGTTCGTGTCTAAGATACTAGAATAAGGGTAAATTTGATCTTAAATTTAGACATATTAGATGAATAGATTTTCATGTAGCATTTTTGAAAATTTTCTAACTTTTCTTCAAAATTCTCTATAAATTTGTTAATTCTCTGAAACTTAAGTAGCTAACTGCAAATATCAATTTGACATAGCTTATTTACATAGAAACAGAAGTTGAAAATGGTATAAATTTTTCTCTAAAAAATGTTTTAAAAAAGAAAGTACTCCAAACGTGTTCATATACCTTAATATCTATAAATGCTTTTATATTTCTGAATTCTGCAGAACTTATAAAATAATTTCTGAAACAAGTTTACGTTTGTGTGGCGCAATATAGAAATTTATGTTAAATGCAATTTAAGGGGGGGGGGGAATGAGCAGTGCATCTGATGGCAATCTCATTTTCTTACTTTTTTAAAAAAATCTTTAAAATAATTTCGAAGCAATACAGCAATACAGATTGATTGGAGAGTTTGCTTCCGAAATAGTGTGCCACAAGCTTTCATTTTTCCTCTAATCATATTTTAGAAATTATTGATGATTCCAAAAATCATGATAAAAATTGCAGATATAAAAAAATATATCAATTTCAAGAAACTTATCAAGATGGTATAAAAAAACAACACAAGCTTTCCGCCTTAAAAATGCTGTATGATAAAGTTTTTTTCAGGAGTCGAATAATTTTTAAATAAATATTTCATGAAATATTGACTAAAGTAAAAAAATTGTTGAAAGTCTCTAATTTAATATCTTGCATAAAATTGCTTATCGAGCCAATGCAAGGTCCTTCATTACCTGTGAAAGGTTACAACAATTTTGGAAAATTTCAATTGAAAGTATTGAATAATTAACATTTTGTTCACTTGTCAGATAAACATTGACTTTTTTGTAGCCTTTTCAAAGCCTCCTAATATAATTCAAATTATATGAATATAAATAATTATATATATTTGTGTTCCTTTGAAGCAAACTCTCTAGAGTATTTATAAATTTAAACATACAATAGGATTAAATGTATAACTAATGGGTATTATACGTTTGATTAAAAATACTTGTGTTTTGAGTCAGTTTAATGCTAACTTCAAATAGTAAATATATTTATGAATAAAGTACTACATAAATTGCTTGGAAGTGTTTCAGTTCCCTAACATTTCTTATTACTTACTAAAGCTTATTTAATTTGCTTTTAAAATTATTATGTATTTTGTACTAGAAATAGTGAACAAATGAATGCATCAATTTTCTTAATTATAATCATTAATGTTTTATTTTTAATTTTATAAGTATATATATATATATATATATATATATATATATATATCGCCAGAATAAGGAGACTTCAAAAAATTCAAAAAACCTGTAATTCATGTGTTTGACTATGTGAAAGATTTTATTGAAACTCTATTTCTCTCAAGTTAAAAATTTAACAAGCATTTCCTTACTTACTGTATTTATTCATATTTATAACAAACAACAAACATTTAAAATTTATCTCAATTAATAAAATGTAAATAATTGCATTTTATTAATTAAATGTAAAGTCTTATATTTTTAATATAAGACTTTATTTTATGTATATGAAAATTATAATAAAAATGATATGACATCGACGCGTTCGTGGTCAAATTAAACTGTTGCAAGTTGTCACAAAAGTTTTTTTTTTTTTCCAATTCAACCAGACTTTATTGGCAAGAGTTAATAGATAATTTTCCAATTATGTAGAATTATTCATAAGATTCAAAAGAAAGATCGTAATGGTATCAATTCAATTCAATGCTATCATATAGTATTTTACTACAAAAGGGATTGAGAACTTTTGTGAAAAATAACATTCTAAATCAGATTTCTCGTCTCACTGATTTTTTTCATAAATACCTTTGTTAAATCAAAAAGTATGATACATCTATTTGTTAGCCACAAGTATTATTTATTTTTATTTCTTATTTATTAATGGTTTTTGCATAATAAACTCACAAATTTTATTGAATGTCAACATAAGAAATTTGTATAATTTGGAAATAATTTCCTTTATAAAAATCAAATTACAGCAACATTTTGAAAATGAATGAAAAATATGTATTTGTTTTCACAATAATAAAAATCTAAATGATAGTCATTATATATTTATTAATGATGCATCAAAACATACATTCATTATGTTCAGAATTGTCTGTTGAAAAAATAACTTGTGATTTGTATCGGTATTCAAATAATCTTACTGAGCTATTTTCTGTTGAAAATATACTCATTAAAATTTAGTTTCATTGCAAAAATAACGCATTATGGCAATGTTAATAAGAGAAATGTTTTACCTATCCATTTCCCTTTTTCTTTGCAGTTCAATGATCTTTTTATCTTAATGGAGAACTGTGGAAAATGAAGTGCAAATTAAAGTCATTAAAGTCAAAAGAAGGCCATGTATCAAACTTAATTGCGAGTTGAAGTGTTGGAAACCAATTACGATTCCAAGCATTTCACTGAAAATGAGAACATTTATACTCTTCGTCGAGAAGCTGTTCCTGCTTCATTGAATTCTGATTTCTTTCTTGATTCGTTATTTTTCCTTCCTTGTCTTTTATTTCAATTCACTCAGAAAGCATTTTTATTTATGTTCTTAGCGATTAAAAGTTAAATATGTGATTTTTTTCCTCAGCTGAATGATATTTTTCTTTATTTCTCTCTTTTGAGAATTATTTTCGGCATTCTTTTTTAATTAAAATTCAGAAGAAGAAATCAAAAGTCTTGGAATTTTCTGCTCCAAGTATTTCATTTCTTTAAACATTTTTGAAATTACTTTGAAGTTTTAGGTAACTTACACGTATTATACATGCTTTCCGCCTTGAACAGTATATTTTTGCTTTCAGAGAATAAAATGTTCTGTGTGTCTGAAAAAAAAATTCATTTATTTTTCATCTTTGATGTAAGACTAATTTAACTTTTAATAAGATTTTCGGTTAAGAGAAAGAGGCGTGCTTCTTTTTGTGTAATAGTTTTTTTTTTCTTTTCGAGTAGTTCGAATAACGCTGGTATTGATACAAATAATTCAGTGCCTTTTACTGTACATTTGAATGTCTTTATGATTTGAAGTAATATGTACGATCTAATATTAAATGTAAGAATTGTTGATAATATTTCATGAAACAATTTATACAATTGTATAATTAAATGGCTCGTTTTTAAAGTTATTTCATGATTTATATATGTGCAATTGATCTAGATCTCTCCATTCAAAAACGGAGTCAGATTGTATTAAATTGCATTTATAGAAATGGCATTTCTAAAGTAAGAAAATTAAAAATATTCAACTCTCCAACGTTTTATTTTCTATCTTTATAACAGGTTCTCCCGCATATTTCTCTTGAATAAACCCTTTGACGGGCAGGGTAATCGACAGTTTCTGCACACTTTCTCTCTCTAACTACGCGCAGTACTACGATCAAACGGTTGCTGAAAGTGGCAACTATTTCCTCCGAATTGCTTCTTATTTATTTTCAGAATTAAATAGTCTTCATTTTTGAGCCATTTCAATAAACTCTTACTAGATAGTAAATTCTTACTAAATTACACAAGAAAAATAACCAAATAAAAAACAATTATATCGGTAACTTTTTCCCTCAGTATGCAAACAGTTTCTTGCTACCCGTACTGCTACTAGCATAATATAAAACCAACAAACCTTGTCAGCTCGTGAACTCACATCTAAAATCTTGTTTTAATTTAATAAGTAATTTACAATTATCTTTTGTTGCGGAATTTGAAGGGTTCCTTCCACTAGTATGATAAGCAACTGAATAATTGATTATTCTTTCAAGAAAAGTAAAAATTAACTAGTTCAGATGTTAATTCTGTGAATTTTTTAGATCTTTTAATTATAGTCTGTTACTTTACATGAGGTGCTTCAAGGTCACATATTTTTCCTCCACTGTCGTCTGAACTATAGCAATAACAGTTGAAAATGGATATCACTTTTTCTCCACTTCGTTCTATTTCCGTAAATAGGTTTCTAATGAAAACGAAATTTTGAGTTTCACGATCCTCCTTTTATTTAAATCTTCATTATGAAAATATTTGTTTAAAATTTATATAACATTTTATAAACTTTGTTATAATGCTATTAAAACATTTAATTTTATTACGCCATTATATAAAAGAACTAAACAATTTGTTGGAACTTTTTAAATTAAATAAATTTGTAAGTGTAAAGAAATTATATAAATATTTTATAAGGATATGTTTTAAAAATTTAAAATCATCCTACAGAAAATTATCATTTAGAAAAAAATGGAATGCGTTACTTAGAGGTATTTAAATAGAATTTACATTTAATATAAGGTACATTTAAACACAAATGAATTGACACATCTGCTGAAGTGTGGAAAATAAATACAATGGTGATGTACATTAGTTGCTATCATGGGGACCGATGGAGGAGAGATGAAAATAAGTGACCTTGACCCGATTATTCTAAAGTGACAGACTGTAGCGGCTGAACTTTACTAAATTGCTATATCCCAACTTAGTGAAAGAAGCGAAAGTGGAGCACAAAAGTGCAAACTTTATAAAATCTTTTTTTATAACAAAATCAGTAAAACTATAAACATTCCGAAAAACAACTACAATCTATAACTAATAAAAAAAAAAAAACGACGTACCACGAAGGAGTTACCCGATTGTAATGACACTTCGCACGCAAAGACATTTAGACCGAACATGCAAATGATTAAAATTTGGTGTCCAATGAATGAATAACGGGAACTACAGCGCAATGGAACTGCACACACAGCAGGTGTATACTAGAAGCGATTCTCAATCTGATAGTTAAATTTTTTCTGCAGCATTACGTTTTAGTATACCTTTCATCAACTTTAAAAATATCTCGCTGCCGGATTCGAGCACATTAAGGGCAATTGTCAGACTTTGAAAGAGATCGTATCATTGGATTGAAAGGATTAAGAAAATCAGTGAATCGTTCGTCATATGGGTCGAAGCGATGCAACGATTAGAAGATGCTGGAAAGAAAGGGTGGACAATTGCAGATTTCAGCATCAAGATGATAGCGGTCTTCTTAGGGACACAACAGATCGGGAGGACACAGTGTTTGTCAGATCAGCTGTCATAGCACTCAATTCATCGTTATCAACCATGAGACCTGCATACGAGTGTCCAACATTACCATTCGCAGACGGCTGATAAAACGAAATCTATGCTCGTAACAACCGCTACGCCATTTGCCCGTCACGCCTCCACATTGTCAAGCCAGGTAACATTGGTACTTGGCTCAATCACGTTGGAACGATGCTGACTGAGGACGTATAGTGTTTAGCGACGAATCCCTCTGCCAACTATATCTGGAGACGCTCAGGGCAGCGTGTCGATCCATCTTTCACTATTTCACGCCACACAGAACCTAAACCAAGATTTATGGTCTGGGATGCCATTTTCCTTGATAGCTGAGAACGTTTGGTCGTCGTTAGAGGCACTATTACAGCATAACCGTACATCGATGATATTTTGAGATCTGTTTTACTACAGTTCTTTTTGCAGTACCCTGGCCTTACTTTTCAGCAAGATAATGCCAGACCACATACTGCACGTGTTGCTATGAACTGACTTACAGGTTGACAAACACTTCCTTGTACAGCCAGATCTCACTCCAGTCGAACATGTCTGGAATTTGATGTGAAGGAGACTGCATCCACCAAGGAATGTTGATGACCTAGCCAGACAATTTGAGTAAATTTGGCAAGAAATTCCGCAAAAGACCATCAGAGAGCTTTATCACTCTATGCCACGTCGTGTGGCAGTTTGAATAAAAGCGAGAGGTGGGTTAACAGCTTATGAAGCTCGTTACTTTGTAACTATGTTACTCTGAAATAAATCATTCAATTTTTCTGAAATGTTATCATTTTCTATTTTGTACATAATTTTTCTATCAACCAATTTTTGTCTCCTTCGAACAACTCCTTCTTAGTGCGTCGTTTTTTTTTTTGTTTTTTTTTTGCTATACAGTGTATAAATGATCCCAGAATTATAAAAAATTTAAAGATTCAACCAATGAAAAAGCGTTAAGCTATTAACATACCAAAGAATATTTTAAATTTTTTTTTCTACGCTAAGAGTCCTGAGCACACTGAAAATTATTTCCTTTCCAAAAAATACGGAAACAAAATGAAATGCCATGGTTTGAATCCAACAACATAATAAATATTTAGTGATGCAGAATTTATTTTATCTGAGTTTATCACATTTTTTCGGTTCCTGTCGTAATATTTGAGTGTTAGATTTTCTGTTTAGAAGATTGGTTTCCGAGAGGTAATGTTATAGATAATTCTTTCGAGAATGAAAATTGTGAGTTAAGATTTAAAATGGAAGTAGGGGTATATTGGACTACCATCGTACAAAGATATATGTATTATTTCTTTGCGGTAATTTAAGGAAAATTTCCAGAACTAAATTTAAATAAAATTATAGAATTCGTACTAATAGTTTACACTCTCCCTCTATACACTCATGGACAAAAAAAATTAGCGCACCAAGAAATAATTGAGGGATCGTAACGAAACTTTCCATGAAGGTACATGTTGGAGAGATATGCAAATGATTAGAAATGCAGCGTGATTCCGCTTTACGAATAGCCGGTAGAGAAAGTTTAACGTCGTTCTCCGTGGAGTATAAAACAGGTAACCAAAGCTTGTTTGAGTGTGCTGAATCGGTTACAAAGGAAGATCTGAGGTACACGTGCCATTACGCCGTTTTCGATGGCAATATGAACAGCTGTCGCAGTTTGAGAGGGGGGAATCATCGGCATGATGGAAGATGGGTGGTCAGCTACGCGAGTAGCTCGTCAATTAGGCCACTCTGATTGTGTTGGGAGGAGATGTAGGGACCAGTGGATCCGACAGATATTATTTACAAGTAGACCAGGTTCAGGACGCCCTCGACCGACCTGTCGTCGAGTAGACCACCACATCGTAAGAAATGCACGTGTACAGCCAACTGCTTTATCAGCCGCCATCCAGACACAAGTAGCACCTTCACTAGGGGCCCGTGTCTTCTCGAACCATACGAATGTGCCTGGCTGAAGGACTTTTGGGATCATGGCGCCCATTACGTGTGCTGCCCTTGACGTCCACCCATCGACGCCTCCGTTTGGAGTGGTGCCGCGCACGAGGAAACTGGACTGCAGCGGAATGGAACCAGGTCGTCTTTAGCGACGAATCCAGATTCAATCTCAGCAGTGATGACAATCGTGTTCGTGTGTTGAGACACCGTGGTGAAAGCCTCAATCCTGCCTTTGCTTTACAGCGGCACACCGCTCCCACAGCTGGTATGATGGTATGGGGTGACATTGCCAACAATACACGGTCACCCCTAATATTGATCAGTGTCATCATGGCAGCCCAGCGCTAAGTCCATGACATCCTGCAACCACATGTGTTGTCACTCTTACAACGGCTACCAGGAGCCATTTTTCAACAATACAATGCTCTGCCTCACACGGCGAGGTTGTCACAAGACTGGCTTCGCACTGTTACTACCCTTCCTTTGCCTGCCCGATCCCCAGATTTGTCTCCAATCGAGCATATATGGGATCTTTTGGGACGCTGAGTTGGGCATCCCACGAGTTTGAACGAACTAGAGGCAAGGTTACGGTAAATATGGAACGAAATGTCTCAAGACATCATACAGAACTTGTATGCCTCAATACCTGATCGTATCGCACCATGCATTCGAGCTTCAGGGGGTTCAACAGGGTATTAAATCCTCCGTTCTTCTGCCCTTTTCTCTGAAATAAATGATCCTTTTTCTTTAATTTTTTAATCATTTACTTATACCAAAGTAGTCATTACGTATGTGAAATTTCTTGGTTTCTTATAGAGTACATATTTTGTTTTTTTACGAAATAAGTATACTTTCCATTTGCATAAAATTTCAGTTTAATAAATAAAGCACACGTATTAAAGAGAAAATAGTAAGAATCTTCACTTTTAAATATCAAGTACTGATGTTTCATTTTTACTCCAATTAATAAACATTAATGTCTTGAACACTTTCGCAAGATAATATTTGACTTCAGAGAAAGTTTATTGTAATCAATATTTGTAAGTTACTGTCTTCTTTATCGTATCCAACCCTCCTTGCTTTCTCTTCTTTTTATGTATTTTAATATTAATAATTCTAAAATTTTCATATTTATACAGGTTCATCATGTTAATTGAAAATAATAAAGAATCTTCTTATTATTAAAACTGGAATAATTATTTGATCATTCTTCATACCCAATTTTAAAATATATTAGTCCCATGGGCTTCCATCACTTTTATTCTTCTATATCAAAACACCATTCCACTTTTTTAATAATATTTAATCATCGAATTAGAGCAAAACGGATTAAAGTATTGAATATTGAAACACATATCTTTTCATGTAAATTTTTGAAAACTTTTCAGACTAATTTTATTGAAATTATTTTAGTATTTTGTTTATAAATGTAACGAAATCATTATCATATTGCTCTTCAATAAGGATTATTTACAAATCTTGTGTGATTGTTTGTGTCTGAAACTCCACTCATACTAAATTTCGAGACAATAACACATTCCTTTGCTAAGTTCTTAAGGTTTTGTAAAATCGCGAATAAGAACTCATGAAAAGGAACTCGGCTCTTTGTATAATTTTCTTAAACCCTTTATTATAAAGTATATGCTGCTTTTATATAGAAAGTAATGCTTAAATATTTTATCCAAGTTATTAAATATATCAAATCGTTTTCATATGTTTCAACATCCTAGGTGCAAGCACTTTTCTAAAGCTTAAGAATTTATATTTCGCCAAATATTTAGATGATGAAAAAAAGTACTAATTATATATATATTAATTACTATTACAGTCACGGGCTTAAGTATTGATACCACTAAAGGTTCACTGGGTAGTGAGGCAGATACACGTGAAATCTCTCGAGGCCCTATTATCCTTCCTTTGGTATGAAAGTTTTGAGATGATGCGCCAGCTCAAGTGTCATCCTGGTCCCTTGACCCAAGTTCCAAATTACAATATATGTCGTCAATAACTCTGGTGTTGCTTCTTAATGCTATAATAATGACAAGTATTCAATCATTCAATAACAAGGGGGAAATAAGATTAAATTACAAAAATTTTATTAAAGCTATTATGACATTCCACGGAAAAATTAAATGTCGTAAAAATTCCTTCTTCCTGTAAGCATACATTCACAGACTTTGACAGCTTAAACTTTTATATCGTGGGTCTTTGTAATTCTATACATGCGTTATTTAGCTAATAATAATGATATTGTAGTTCTTACACACACACAAGGATATATATTCAATTATCAAAATAAAATACGAAAAACAGAAAATAATTTATTCTAATCTTAATATTTTTGAGTTACGAGTATACGTGGTAATTTCTACTAGTATAAGGATGCGTCAAAAATTGAATTACATAATTTTATTTGAATTACATAATTTTAACCTATAGAAAATTTTATTCATGTTTGGTAGCTGTATTTCTATATCAGTAGATTTAATTTGCAACTAGGACTTGATTAGAAAAGAAGTAATTGAATTAAAAAATGTTTGAAATACAAAGCAGTACATAGAGAATATAACATAGTGCTCTGAATTTATTACAAATGTTCACACTATACAAGTTAATAATTTAATGTTATATTATTTGTTTATTTATTTGTGCGTGTGCCCTCCTTATTCTAAACTGTTGGAAAATACATATATTACTTTGTCCCTATGTTTTTTTTTTTCAGTAATTTTTTTTTCCATTTAGATATTTAGATTTGCAGCGATTTGGGAAGCTTTGTACGCTACTTAAGTTGTAAATTTTTAACTATCGGTTTTAGTATCTTAAATTAAAATTATAAAGTGTAATTTATTTTCAGTACATTTATGCAGATTTTCATTGAAATATTTTGTATGTTTTTAATTTAGAAAAATATTTTTGACTTTACTGCATGATTGGTACAGAACTGTGTACTTTTTCAGAGGATACCACGTGACTCCCGCCAAAGGACGCTGTTGATCGGAGTGAGCAGCGCAAAAACCAAAACGAACTTTAATTTAAGAACACTGTTTGCTCACCTATGTAACCTGTGTTTTGTTAACCCTTTCGTTAACCTTTTCGTTATTAGAAGGAGAAAAAAGAAGTGCTTCCCTGGGCCCGCTGTTTCTTACCGCGGAGTGTCACGCTGTGTCCAGATGATTTTAGATATTAAGCCTTATTTATAAAAAAATTCCTCTAAAATGAGCTATTCATTAAAACATTTTGGTATTTACATATATTATTTAAAATTCATTAAACTTAATATATACGAAAGAAAAAAATATTTAATCGAATATTCTATTTTTTTTTACATAAAATAATTACATAAAAATCATATATTTTAAGAAAATATTTGTTACGTAAATTTCATGGTGTAATTATGTACTATTGCATGGAACACACACACACACACACATATATATATCTTATTTTTCTGTATCATATATTTATAAAAAAAATTTAATGCATAGTTCAACGTCACATATCTTACACACCTATTTTGACTCTTCCTTCAAGATTTTGAGCAAATGGCACATCTACTTCATATTTTTTTTTACTTTAATGTCTATGTACAAATTTGGATTATTTTCGCTAACATTACACTCAGATTCATTTATTATTTCGTAAATCTCCGTATCAGATAAAAACTTTAATTTGTCATAGCTGTCGCTACAAATAAAAACTGAACTAATGAAACAAACAGCTGGGAACATCTGCTACCAAAAGCACTAACCCCCATAAAGGGCCATAAATTCTCCCTCGAACTTCTTAGAAGCAAGGAAGAGAGAAAAAAGCAAACCGAAATCAAGTGCACTCTTTAAATCCTGTCATTACATTTAAAGAGCCGCGCCGCAACACGTGCTTTTAACAATTACCCTCTCCAGGTAGCCAGAAGTGTAATCCAAGTCCATATCACTAAGGTCACACTCCACAATAACCTATCTATATAGATTTCGCGGTATTGTAACGCCATATAGTAACACTAAAAAAAATTAAAAAAAAAACGTTCTCCTCAAGCGTATCTCTGTAGATACGCTGGGTATAAGAGAGCAAACGCGAGCGTATCAAATGTGATGCACTGGGCACAGGAGAGCAAACGCGAGCGTATCACACGTGATACGCTGGGAGCGAACGGGTTAACAGAAAATGAATGCCCAAAAACGAAAATCTTTTTCAGAAACGTAATTGTGCATGCTGAGAAAAAAAGATGGATGACTGCTGAAATTATGGAAGATTGGGCTAATTCAGTGTCTTTAACGGCCAAGGATCGAACCCGCGACTGAACGAACACCTTCGGCCACGAATCCGAAGCTCTGTCCACTAGGCTACCGCGGCCACAGGAATCTGCATTTATGCACCATTTATCGCATTTCTGAGAAATCCATTTCAGTTATGTAACCATTAACTTTAAAAGTACGTGTTTTAAATAAGTTTAATGAATTCTATTTCTTTTTATAAATTTAATGGTCTTCTCATTGAATGCGTCATTTAATTCTAATCTTACTCATTATGATAAGGGATTCTTCTCTTCCACTGTACGATCATTTGGCCTCTTAATAAATACTAAATGTATTTAATCTATATATTCACAGTATTAAATTAATTAATTCAGAGTCTGAAATATCAAATCACTAGCTAGAGCTTACCTCTAAAACCCTATTGAAAATAACAAATTCAAAAATTATTTTTCCATACAAGAGCAATTTTAAAAAGGATTTAATATGTTTTCTTATTTTAGTTTCAATAGTTTAAAAGAAAATATTTTATCTTCCTAAAATTATTCCTCATCCATTATTTTGTTCTGTTTCTGAGAATCTAAGTGGTTTTTAAAATAACATTTAATGATTTATTCCCCACATTCGAAAAATATATTTTCCTGAAAATAATTTCCTTTGAGAATGACAACATAACAGTTTAATTATAATACCACCAAAAAAATTCCTTATAATTGTTTTTATACTCTATTTACTTCAATAAAAATTTGGATTCATGTATTGGACATCTTCGGGATTACTTATAATTAACAAATCGGGTAACAAAAAGAGACGGCTACGTAGGCATTACTTTTCAATGAAGCCTCGTTTATGTTCAAAACTTTTACTGTTTATGAGAGTGAGTTTTGTGTATACGAAACTACATTTCAGTATACACAAAGAAATGTACTGCAAACATTTATCGATTGCTTTAAATACCTAAACTCATTTTCTCTGGAATTATTTTTTTCAAAAACCCATCAACCGTATTGCATCGTATTTCTTCCAGAAAATAATATATTATCGAGCAAAAGTTTCATAATATGTTTCACAGAAGGGCGTAATTACTAATTTTTCAAAGAATTTCTTCCCACAAACAAAGCATTTCGAAACGTTGTATTATATAATGATTTTTTTTTTTAATTTTCAAAACTTCTCTCTTCAGTCTTTAATGTTCCAAAGTAAATTATAAATTATTTCCAAAAGCTTAGTTCAGTTTAATTTAACGACTCTAAATTTTCGTGCGGCTATGTCACTAGAATGTCAAAAAAGATACTATTCAAACCTTTCGAAAGGAAATTAAAAAAAATGTGAACGCAAATGGGACAGAACCAGGAAGTCCATTTATAACTAAATTCTTCTGTTCTTGAGTCTTGTCAGAAAAATGCTTTACGCATTTAAACCAAAGCGGAGTTGTCGACGAAATATCGTATCTGCATTCTTTTGTGTTTTGTTTGACAGTTTAGAAACATTATTAATTTGGAATATTTAGTTTTTTTTTTTTTCTAAAACATTAATAAAGGCACTCTGTTACAATGAGTTAATAATTATAGTTGTTATATTATGTTGATAATAACTTTTAAAATACAAACTATTCATGAAAAGAGGTAATATTTTGTGAATATTTAGGTACTAAATCTTACATAATGATAGGAAACGGCTGATATTTTTCAAAATAAGTTATTGTTCGTTCTGAATAGATCTCCTTAAATAATGCTTGCATAGTAAATATAAATAGCTATAAACCTTCACCACTATAATTGTTTAGAAATAATAATAACAATATTGTCTGTAATGAGTGCTGGAATTAAACTGAGTAGTAAATAAATCTTCAGAAAAGGTTTAACAATGGCAACTATTTAATTTTTATAACATAAATAGAAACATTACTCTTATCTCCCAGAAATGAGACTTTCACAAATATATTTCTTATATATAACAATTTACAGTAATTAAGGCTGCTAAATATTCAATTAATAGTAACTTAAATTTTGTTTTCAGAATGTTCATTGGCTAAGAACTGATAATGCCACTATTCTATGTATTATATATAACAAAAGATGACATAAATGGAAAAGAAAAAGAAAGTCAATTGTTATTAAATTATTTTCAAGTCTAATCGAGTGTCAGAAAAATACTTTACGCATTTAAACTGAAGCAAATCAATGATGTATTATTGATTTTAATGAACAGAAAGTCTAAATCTTTATTCACTGTTTTTTCGATCTTCTTTATCTTATTAATGAATCATGACTTAAAATATTGGACCAAAGGTAGGTGAGGAATCCCTGTCGCAGTGGATCAAAATCTTACAGCAAGGCTATTTATAGCATTCGAATGGTTCTCAGACGAAGAGTGCGAGATGCTATTGTTCTGTCAAGCGCAGCCCTTACATATTCAATGAAATTGAGTTTAGAAGAGTTTGGCTATCTAATCCATGCGGAGAATATCGTCATTTTTCAGGTAATCGTCTACTATCTGAACCTTATACGGACAAGCGTTGAGGTCTATTAATAGGACCCCAGGTAAACTGAGTCCCAGAAACGTTGAAGTAAGATCTCCCCTATACACTCCATAACACTCAGCGAGTCTTTTGTCAACATATGTAGTGAAGTCCGCCCCCCTATGTAATGCCTGCTCAAACCATTACACCTCCACCACCATAGAGATCCTTTTACCTGATGATGGAAGGAAAGTATCATGTCCCTGAATCTAAGCAAATACTGGTTCGTAGAGATTATTCAGTATCCATGTTGAATCTCTACTCAACCGTAAAAAGCTCCCTGCTCCACTGAAATCTAGTCCAAGGTGCATTTTGTCTCCATCATACTTATCGCTCTCTGGGTTGCAATGAGCTGAACGAAAACAACCGGTTTGCTATATATTACTGTAAATCGTGAATTTCGGATTGCAGTGAGAGCATATAGCTCACAAGAGAGTTGGGGAACTGTAGTAACCAAGCAGTGTATCAGCGCAGAAAGTACCAAATAACGATGCTCATTCATTATCGTGGATCTTGGTCGACCTTGTCCAGGTCTTCTCGATTAAGATCCAGTTACGTGAAATTGTTATTACAACATTGGATGTTACAGTGACCTATGTAGCCAACTTAGTTTGTTAATAATCTGCTTCTAATCCACACACACACCGAAATTTTTCTATCTCATTTCGTCATCCTTACGTGTGTGGTAGACTGCTCATTGTACCTGATAGCTTCTACTATATATATATATATATATATATATATATATATATATATA
>BMAW01003618.1:125098-164935 GCA_019974015.1 Nephila pilipes
AGGAGTGCCAATTATCAATTATTTAGCCAATACACAGTTACTTTTTTTATGAATAAGAGTACATAGATAAAGTTAATTTTATTATTTGTAGATATATTATTGAACTTAGCATCTTTAACTATTTTAAAATTCTAGTGATAGTTGTAATACATCTTCTTAAATTATATATTTAGTTATAATTCAAATATGGAAAGACAGAATTATTTAAAAATAGAATCAAAAATAGCAGATAAAATTGTTTTCGTTAATGTATTTGATAAGATTAATTCGTTCTAATTTCAATTTTATAAAATTTCATTTCCTAGGATAGCAATATATACATATTCAATTACGGGAATGTTATTATAAATTATATACAACGTAATAATATCTTACACAAATGTTAGATAAAATTTTAACTTAAAGAATTTTGTGATAGTTACATAAAATATGAATATTAAATTATTTTAAGAAAACACTAAAAGCTTGATAAATATATTTGTCTAATATGCTTGAATTTTTTATATATTCAATGATATTCAAATTCTTAAAGAAATTAGATTCTGACATAAGTTGTTTTTCAAGAGCACTGCTTTAATTAAATAATTTATCTTGCAGTCAATGGATGGCTATTCGTGTTATATTATATATGAATAATTTGTAAATTTTTTTCTTAAAATTTTAATAAGAAACATTTTTAAGTTTAATTTTTTTTATTAAAATTCTTAATTTTAATACTTTATATTATTCAATAAAAAGTAATATTTCTGTAGTATAAGGTTTACAAGCCAAATAACACTATTTTGCAAAATTAGAATTTGAAGAGTTTACATGTGTATATAACAGTAAGTTAGAATGCAATGAGATAGAGAATTTATTCATTAATAACTATACACAAAATCCATTTTACATTTGCTTTTAAATTAAATTTTAACGCGTATTAAAAGTGCATTTATAAGTATTATAAAGATATTTCCATAATTTCTATTTTGTGTATCCATAAATTCATATCAGTATAAAATTGGATTTTTTTTAATCACACATAGACTATTTTGTTGCACTCCATACAGGTATTTTCTTAATCTATTTAACATATATTTTAAATAGTGATATTCAATTATTGCAAAAATGTTGCTTATTTAACAGTTTTATATAAATCCTTATAATCGCTAAGTAAGTTTTGACGATGATTTAAAAAAAATTCAATCTTTCTGAAAATCTAATTCGCAATTGTATTAAATTTTTTAGTTGCAGATTTTCAAAATCAATAATACGAACAGAAAATAAAATTCGTTATTTATGTTTTAGGAAAATAAATATTTTTGAAAGATATAGTTTAATTTATCTTTGCTTTGAAGAAAGTTATTGAAAATGTAATATAATTTTATGCATTTCATATTTGTTTTTTCATCTTGTAGCTCTTTTTAAATTTCGTGTAATATATATTCTTACATTAGACTATTATACATTTAAAACAAAATAATATTTTATGAATTTAATAATACATATTTCATTCTGAGTCAGATGAATGTATTTGAAAAGGCAATGAATTTATTAACCATATGATATAATGTAAATGTATCTATTCACGTCCTGCGTGTTTAGCTCTTTTTAACTAACTTAGTAACTAGTATTTTATACTATAAGAAAACAAATATTTATAACAAAAGTAAAACGAGATTTTTACTGAGGGAAAGAAAACCATAAAAAAGCTATGCTTATTTAGAAAATTCTTAAATTTTCTTAGAAAGTAAAGATAATTCCTTGTTAGAATTTTTATTGAAATTTTTTTAAATGCAACGCAATTTTCTTATAGCAAACAATCAAAATCTTATACAGAAACTTTAAAAAAATATATTTCTTCACTTTTTATAATAATGCATATTCTCTCTTATATTGTTACATTAACATTTAACCGATAAGAAAATCTAAATTTTCTTTAATTTTCACTGCTTCCTAAGAATTTTTCACGCAATAATATAACAAAACACGGGTAAGTATTTTTTGTTTCAGAGAGATATTTTTCAAAATAATTCAAAATAGGAAGGTAATATTTCTGATTAAATGAATGCTCAAAAATAAAACAAGGGAAGTAAAGTTTCGAGTTTAAAACAAAACAATAAAAAAATTCCAATTTTTACATGTGCTCAAGAATAGAAAAAAGAATAATTCCACATATATATGCAAAGTGAAAACAAAGACGGTATCACTCGTTTCTCTCCATGTTTTGTTTACTGAATCTCATCTGTCGAGTAAACTCTAAAAACAAATATGAAAAACGTTAAAATACTTTTGACCAGTATCCTTTTCTTTATAGAAATCTTTCGAAATTCATGAAAAACTTCGTGAAAATAAGATACGTATTCTTCTTACCTGCTATAATTCATGAAATAAAGCAAAAATAAAAAAAAAATGCATATATATTATTTTTTCCCTTTCCTTTTCGAGATGTATATTGGATAACTTTGACTTCGCAATAACATTTTAAATAAAATTTGTAGTGGCACCTTGAAGTATTGATATATGAAACAGAAACATATATTCATATGTAACAATATTTTGAAATATATATATATATATATATATATATATATATATATATATATATATATATATATATATATGTATATATATATATAATTTCAATTTTACAGACTAATCGTTTATTAAAATGACCTGTTAGATAATTTAATATGCTTTTTTTTCACACACATAGACAAAAGGTTTGAGTCATAAATTAAAATGTTTACTTTGAATAAACACAAAAGCGCAATATATGGGCTTAAGAATCTTTGACAATAATATTCAGATTTAATTTCTTTAATTTCAGCAACATTTTTAATGCAAACGAATAGACCATTTAAGAATAAAAATTAATTAACCATAAATAGAATGAAACCTCAATTCTTACAAAGGAAAATTATTAAGTGTAAATTTGATGTATAATTTACTAACTCTACGAACTTCAATGTGAGTTGAAAGTGACACGAAATTATGTTGATCTTCACCAACAATCAGTATCTTTGTCTCTGTGTGTCTTTGTCTACAACTAAGGAAATACGAACTTAAAGTAGCATCTCAATAAAAAAAAATTAGGCAAATTAAATTTTACAACATTTTATTGATTTTAAAGTTTTCTCATTTTGCATAGACTATTTCGAATGGACTACCTGCAAAGATAAAATTCTGAACCATCTTAAGTAATGTTCTCAGCCGTTCTGCCTCTTATGCTCCATAAATAATGCATAATTTGAAAAATTTTGAATAATGGTTCTTTAATGCGACAATGAATCGGATTTCAGATGAATGAGTTGACTATTAGAAACACCAAAATGCTAAATCAGCCAAAAGTTCACAAGAGTAGAAAACAACAAACACTCCAAAACATAGAAGTGCCCCAAGTATTTTTTTTAAACAAAATCTTCTTAGTTCATAAGTAATAATTCAATATCTCTGTCTGCGTTTTTAATCTGATAAAAATTACCTTGAAAAAATTTTGCTAATCATCGGAATTGCCGAATAACCATCTAAAATATATGTTTTTCCCCCCTAAGATATTAGGGCAAATGTTTTATCGATAAACAGCAAAATCATGAGTCTTTTTGATACTCTTGGCACTAAATAAGGCAAAGAAATTAAGTAATAAGTGAATAAAAATAATAAAAAAATGTCTCGATCTACTCTTACGAGTTACGCCAACTCGATGATGACAGAGAAAATTTTCTGCATTGGTGTGTAGATTTTGGTTGTTGTATTTGCTTTAAAAGTACCGAATAAAATTAAAGTACTATTTAGAGTTTTTTTGTAAGTTTTATTTCATTTGACTTTTGGTGAAGAATGTATAAGAAAAATTGTTAGAGTATAATATAAGTATCTGTATTACTTAATTTTTTTTAAATATATATATATATATGTGTGTGTGTGTGTGTGTGTGTGTGTGAGTGTGAGTGTGCTTGCTGGCATTATATTACTTAAATTGCTTTAAGTAAAAGAAATAGGCCAAATATATTAATAAAGCTTTTTTTTCAAAACTTTTATTACAAACCTTACTAATGGAAAAATATTTTCTGTGTATTATATTTTAAAATAATTTTTTTTTTAAATTTTTAATATTCAATCATACGAAGTACTCGAATTTGTGCCGTTTATAAATTTACGTCAGAAATCAGAAACATTGTTTTGTATCGAAAGAAATATAGAGTGAGGACGATTTAAGTGACATATGTATCTTAATTCAGTCAGAATATAATTACAGTCATGAATTCATTTTAAATATTTCTTATGTATTTTTTTAAAGTTTTTCTTAGAATGTCAACAAATTTTGCACTTTTACTTAAGCAATGAAAAATTAATGACATGTTGTGAAATTGCGAATCAACAGTCAATTCTGTTTACCTAAGTATAAAAAAGTAATGGACATCATTTTACCTAATCATTTCGTTAATATAATTTGGTTGCGAAAAATATTTTACTCAAATTTCTTAACCATATACACAGTTCCCAAAAATATTGTTAGACACATCTAATAAGGATAACTATGCGTCTAGGAATAAAATTTTAAAGCAAGAAAATTGAAAAAGCAATAAAATAATATTTAAATATCATTAAAAATGAATGTTTTAATTCAATAAATAAAGTGGAAAATCTTAATGAATATAAATACTTAAAAATAGAAAGGCAATAGATATTAAAAAATAAGAATATAAAATATCGCACACTTAATCATTCAAATTAATTATTCGATTTATTCATTTAGATATTAATATAAGCTGAAAAATAATTATACGTAATCTTTGCATATATATAATTTTTCTGACTTATATTTTTTCCTACTACAGAATATTTTACAGAAACTCATTACACCAAAACAGCTGCATTGGAAAGAGAATTTGTGTAAAATTTATGCTCAAAATTTAATGAGTTAAATATTTTTAATGAGTTTCTTGTTTAAATAAAGATTGAAATGGAACTGTATTTCAGTTTAGGTTCAATATAAATTCCTTATTTGAATATGAAAATATTAAATGGTATAATCGTCTACACGCTTCTTTTTCTATTGTATAATTCTGGCCTTGAAAATAGATTTTAATGTTTATTTGCATATATTACGAAATCTTTTTTCATATCTTTTTTCATTTATGTCTTAAAATTATTTACCAGTACAACAGATAAGGATATAATTAATTTATTCCTTAAGCATAATTTGAAAACTTTGTTTGTCAACTTATTGCACTCATTTTTTTATGCATTTGGTTTCATTGGTTCGCTAATATATTAACTATATGAAGCTGGACTATAAATTATAACACAAAATTATTTCAAACTCATATGCTGACCAAACCTATAAAACAAAATTATTTTAATTTCATATAACGATGAAAATTCAAACTCCTACGTAGAATATTTATTTAAAAACATTTTTGTTTCTAAAAAAATCCAAGTACACTTTTGTAGATATGTTAAAGATGCATTGAGTCTGTAAAATATGAAAAACAATTGAAGTTACAAGTATTTAGTATTTCTCCTTCTTTTCATGTACAAATGTAAATACAGAAATCCGAAGTTTCCTTCTTGTGTATTTAATATTTAAAGCCTAGTAACCACAACAAAAAATTCTAGATGCCGATTGAGTAATAGTTTTACTATCTAATTAGGGTTTCAATATGCTTCAGCACATATAGACAATAACATTATGCTTTAAAGAAACAAAGTTCTTTGAAATGATGATAAATTCTAAAAACATCTATATTGGTATGGAACTTTTCCATTTTTTTGATTCAATAGTAATGAGGAATTTCAACAATGATTATTAAATTATGCAAGTTTATACTATACTTAAGGGTACCAGGACATCCGCGGAATTCTGGAACATTTAATCTGAAACTCCTAATTTTTGTGATATATTTATTTGCATAATATTTGTAGAGCTTAGATTTCTAATATGCTTTATAATAATATTTCAATCTTTTTACCAAACAATAAAAGATTTCTCATTTGAATATGGACATGTTTTTGAGAGAGATATTTTTGCATTTTTAGGTACCACTTTTAAAAATAATATTCGATAAATATTCAAAATATCTTACTCATGGTGTAGAAGACTATACACAAAATATAGTGAACCTACTTCTTTGATGATATTACAATATATGTTCTTCGAAAAAATGATAGAACTTCGTAATTTTGGAAATTTTTTTTTCCTTTTTCATATAAAAATTTATTTCTTAAAAAATTAGGTATTATTTAGAGAAAAAATAGTTTAACTTCGCTATATGCATACGTACCTCTTATAGACACATAAAAAATATAGATCACACCATATTGTGTAATAAATATCTTTAAAAGGGTACCTAAATGCAATTATATCTTGCAAAACATATCTATTTTCAAATGAGAAGGGGAAAACATCTTTACGACAAAAATATTACTTTTATAGTTCGATATAATATTTGAAATATCATTATAAGACTCACAAAAGAAATCTAAGCTCTTCAAATATTTTGCTAAGATATACATCGCAAAAACAACGAGTCTTAGATTTAATATTCCAGAATTCTGTGGTTATCCCAGTATCCTTAACGAAATTAACGGATATTATATTTTCTAACAGATTTAGAATTTTATGTTTTTATTAATCAAATTATTCTTAAATTGTTTTGATAAAATTAAGTGGCAGAACTTAGATGAAATTAAATTAAAGTTATGTAGAGATTAAACTTATGAAGCCTTAAAATTTCTTCGAAATTAGAGTTACAGGAGTCTGAAACATACAAAAAGAGATTGAATGTAAGTAAAAACGGAATTGAATGCTTTTTCATAAGCAATTTTGTATTAAAAAATCCAGATACACTTTTGAAGATATGTTAAGGTAATATTTGTGGGAAACATTAAACATATTAGAATATAAAACAAAAAATAATTGAATTACAATATATTTATTGAATAATTAGATAAAAATGTAAACATACTTTCATATTCCTTCATTCCTATTATTGTTAATCTTCATTGAGCTTACAGTGTTATTAAATACATACTTTCTTAATTTCCAAAATGTTTAGTGTCGTATAGCATAAATATTTATGAAATAAATTAATATTCCATGGGTTTCTCTAAGGCTTACATGTAATGAAGAATTAAAAAAGTAATGAAATCCTGTTTACAATAAACAGACATAAGTATATTCATAAGTATAAGAAAACAGATATTGGTAGATTGATTTCTTATAAAAGTCACAATTAGAAGCAAAACAAGAGATATTGGCCACGGACGTCGTAATTTTGAGTCTCCGCCAAGTGACGACCTGAATTGGCACTTCTCTCTCATAACTTTCGCACCATTTTTATGTAAGATCGTTGAGCCTTAACAAATATTACATACATCTAAACCCTACATAACAATTTTTAATGGCATCTGGACTCAAACCCATGACTCGAAGGCAACAAGGAAACAAATTTTTTAGTATACATAAAAGTAGATGGATTAATAATTATTGATTATTTTAAAGTAAAAATGAATTAAATTTGAATAGTTACTAATTAAAAAGATAAATACGTAGTAGCAGAGCATCATCCTAAATTTTAGTCAAAAACAAAAGAAACAAATTCAAACTGAAAGTTTTATAGCTCTTTTCAGTTCCTTCACTATTTTTTCTCTGAAATATCTTTCACAAACAAATGATTCTAGAACTCTACGTCTTTCGAAAAACTTTTTCCGAAAGTTAAATGCCTCATAAAATGTTCATTCAGTGTTTAAATTCAATTTTGCTTAATATAACCATTACAAGTAATTTACATAACAAATCGGTAAAATGTCAAATCGAATCCTTCAAAAAGTTTAAAAGTAATTCGGGAAGAGAGAGAACTATTTTTATTTTTACGGTTTTCCATTCTAAATTCACTAAGATTGCTCAAATACAAATCTCAGTGCATTAGAATTTAAATAAAGGAATTAGTTGTGAGGCTGGCAGTAATATAATTCATTTTTTGTAGAAATATTTTATTTTAGATCTCGGGAAAAAATATGTTTGAAGGTTTTAGTTAAACATGTTTGTAGCAATAATTACGAAGAAAGCGTTGAGGGAGCATGTATAAATAGAGTGTTTCTTTCATAAAGGAGAAATATTAATAAACGCAATTTTATTAAATTTAAAAGAATAACAATAGTTATATCATTTAAGACTAAAACAATAATAAACCAGAAAAAAGGATTTTGAGAATTTCCCGAAATTTTATGTTCTAATATTCCTTGTGAGTAATCCTATGTATTAAATCTTACTTTGTACTTGATACTTTTATGAAAAGTAAATGCAAAAAATTATATATTTGATTTGTTTATTCTGAAATAAATTTATATTGAAAAAAGCTGTACAAAATATATAATGAACTCTGAAACATTTGAAGAAACTTTTCTCCCAAATAATTTTTGCTCCTACCAATACATATAAATTCATCGTCAAAAGAAATAAGGCGTGATCGTAATTTAAAAAATTGTTTCAACTCTTTTATAAATGAAAACAGTAAAAGTGTCACCCGTGATGGTGCCAAAAATGTCAGGAAACACTTCACTTTTCGCACAACTAACAACCTTTTCAAAGGTTATTCCAAAGTGCGTAAATGTGTTTCTATCCGGCGTGGGTTTCGGTTTAATCTAACGCTTGGAAGATTAGAACGCTTTTTAAGAATAAATGACAACCATTTGACCAATTATATATCTTTGAGAAGAATTGTATCATGGGACTGCGTGAAGGAGTTTTGTTATTCCATCGGATTGCAAATCCAATCGAAAATGCAGATGTTACGGTTTACCGTTGGTGTTGGATTTGTTTACAAGAAAGTTATCACTGACGACAAGTATGTCTGAGGAGAGGTAAATGGACTGCAGTTAAAGAATCTCGAAGAATTGCTCTGCAAGTGTGACGCATACTAACTGCCCAAATTTGAGATATTATGCGAGCATGGATGCCCTCTTTGCATAACCCGAAAGCGGCAGCATCATTAGCAAATAACTGTTTGCTTCTAGAATACTTGCACGGAGTCTCTTGACAGAGATTTCCCCCAACATCACAACAACGTCACCAGAGACGATAATGGTTAACTAATAAACAGCATGTAACAATGTAGAAAGGAAGGGGGTAAACTTTATTGAAGTATCTGATTTTTATCTTAGTGAGGATGTCATCCACACCCGTTTGTGAAGGCAAATATAGTAACCAATAGAGAATTCAATATAGTAACATTTGCTTTAGACTCTGCTTATAATGATGGGCCTCTGATAGGAAGACCTGTTAAACGTTGGCATCCTAGTCGAGCTCTTTATTCTTCAGAGGAAGAGAATAGTAGGAGCGTTGAGCCTGCTCCTGTACTATCACCTAAACGTACTCTTTGGTATCAGAATCAGAATCTGGGGCTGTTTGAAGTGTAGGATTTCTTCTCCAGAGCACTCCGCAAAGTTTTAATGCTAAGCACTTATTATTAATGCCTAGTAAGCATAAATTATTTGAACTGATTGTTAAACAGTTTCATGTTATGCATCTTCATGCAAACTAAATTTATTAGCAAACATTTTGAAACAAAATTATTGAATTGTTAAAGTCAAGAATCTTATTCTGAAAATTTTTCATGATTGTATTATGTTTCGTAGATTTAAGGTAACATTTAATAATCAATTAATGGTGAATTTATCTCAACAAATGATTACTAAAAAAGACTAATTGTGAAACTGTCTACTTTACCTTTATATTAAGAATAATTCTTGATAGGGTGGGAGTATATTTGGACCAGTTTGTATTACTGTTATTATCTACATCTCACTTATATTTATATTCAATAACTGTTATTTCATTAATATGTATATAATATGTCTTGATTAATATGTATGTGAAATAATTTATTATGCTACTTCCACACCATCTACACAGTTTTTATATATAGAGCTTTGGCAACGTCCTTGTTGTTTAGGAACTAAAACTGGGTTTGGCGGGAGACGCCATTAGTATTAGTGTTGTTCGCAACACTGTTAGATGCTGGCTGTTGTTGAAATAAATTGTTTTTGTTACAAAATTTGCTTCAATCCCTGCTCCGGACAATCTCTTTTCCAAAAATTTAAAAATGTTTCCCAAGAATGTATTCTATGGGAGTTAGGTGTTAATTGAAACTGTCTATGTTCATTTTTACACAATTTTGCTTAAATTAAATTAATTAACAAAATATTAACTAAGTTATTATGTTCAAATTTTAATGCATCTAAAGAACGAACATTTTTCTACAGTGTATCTATTAATAGATAAAGATCTGCAAGGTTTACTTTCATTAATGGTTTGTAATAAATAATGCTTTGGATAAAAGACTTATTAACAATAAGACTGCTTATTAAAGACAGTCAACAATAAGTTTGGTATTTTCATATCGAAGCGTAAGAGCTTTAAAAAAAGATTCGAAATTATCAATCGGTGATTGCACTTCCTTTGCAGTACTTTTAAAAGAAACATTTAAATAGTAGAACTTTTCAAAATCGAATAATTTTGGGTCATTATGAATTAAGTTCTGAAATTAAATTTTAAAACTATTCCAATTATTATATTGTCTGTCGAATTCAGGTAATGGGCTTTCAGATAATCGAACGTTATTTACAACTTTCGCAATACTAGTTTCTTCAACTTTACATTTGTTAGTTTCACCAAACTTATAAGGATGCAATTTCCCACTCACCTGAAATTCCTAAATATCTTCATCGATAATATTGGTTCGACTTCATCAAAATCATCATCACTTTCGATTTCGAAATAGGCTTGCTTTATAACTTCGAATTTATTTTTAATTTCCACTAAACTATCGAATACAGCTTTAGGTTCGATTTCATTGAGATTCTCCAAAGATTTGGACGATGTTTAAGTCAGAGCTTTAATGTGGCCTCATTTTCCATTCAACGTTTAATTGAAGACAAATGTATAATTTGGTTCGAATACGTTCCACTAGTTTTCCGGCTCCAATGACATGAAACGTGTAGGGCATGTAAAATATGGTTTAAGACTAACGACAACTTATTGTAAATATTATACAAGTTTCTTAAAAGATTTTCAACAAAGGGGTTGAACCCGCAATACAACGAACACTTAAGAACTTCCACAATGCCCAAGCGAAGAATGCACTTCTTGCTCTCATACCACCCCATTAGACGTACTGGAGCGCTTGGTGAAACTGAATATTCTCCAACAGGGAAGCGCTGGCACCTACATCCTCAAATGAGAATAGACGCGTAATTGGACTAAAGAAAGCAGAAATCCTGACATTACGGTAGAAGTGATGCTACCATTCGATGATATTGTGGAAATAATGAGTGAATCATGACTGTATATAGTGTCAAGAAGCTAGTGGTCAACCGAGAGCGACGACAGAAAGCGAAAACAGAGTTATCATTCCGTAAGCATTCATAGCTCTTGATGAATCCTTATAAACGATCCGACGTGTAACCCGGACAAATATTACAGCAATCACAGACTCTAGGCGACTCATGGAATTGAACTGAGATTATTGAGGCCATTGAACTGACTCTCTCTCACCTTTTCACATCTCCATACGCGTTTGGAGTTACTTCATGGGATTTCGAACTGAAAAAGAATTGTTTTCAAATATGAGTTCCAATGATAATTGCATTCTAAGAACTATTTAAGACGAGTCTGCAGAAATAGGATGCTCACTTGCTTGTCATCCACCCCATAGGGTAACAACCAAGATTTTTTAAGTTATGGAGTTCTGTTTCATTTGTTAACTAACTCCCTTTGGTTGTCTTTTTTGATACACTTAAAACACAGGACACGTCGACGAGATTTTATGAAATTTAATTTACCCTTCTCATTACGGATCCATGGGCCTTAATATCAATAGGGTATTACACGACTGCTTACGTCATACCTTTCTTCAGATCGTATTCGAATTTCTCCAGCATTTTTTGGGTTGGAGTCATTGCCAAATCTCTCCCAAATAAAGCATTTTTATTGCGGATAAACCAGCATATTTTAATGTCCTTGGATCGTGCCTATCATACTTACCAATAAAAACGTTTATGGAAACGATTCCACTGGAGGATATCCATAAACTATAAGAGTAAATACCCAGTCGAATAACAGATTGTATCATTAGTTTTATCATCAGAAATAATGATGGATAAACGCATTATTGTTTTTTTTTAATAAATCATTCAAACTCTATGATATTATTAGTATTTTATTTTCTATACAAGTATAATACATCTACTGAATTTTGTCTTTTCGGATAACTCTTTTTTGGTGCTTCGCATCTTTTCGGAATAGAATGTATGCATGTTATAGAATAAACATGTATAATTCTTTTACTAAAATTTCAAATTGTTATTTAATACTATATTCATTTTCTACTACTTATCTAAACATTCATCAAAATACGTAACCAGATTTAGAGTCATCTACTATTTGCAAATTTTGAATTTCAATACTAGCCTCTTAAATTATCCACTTTATTTAATTTTCCAATCGAATTCCTTAATGCATTCGATGTTCCCGGATTACCGCTACCAATTCTGAATATGAAAATTCGAGTGCCAATTATTTTACTCTGAAACATCAAGCAACCGTACCTATGCAATATTACACGATTAATAGTTCAAAAATTGATGAGTTCTATCAATGAAACAACAGTTCTGATTCAATCTCTTAAAGTTGAAGAGGTACTAATACCACAAGTACTATTCATTCCAACTGATATGGTTTTCATGCTCAAACGACTTCAAATTCCAATACGCATTGCGATTGTTATGACTATTAATGAAGCGTAAGGCGTACGGTTTGATTCAGAAAACGAATGTTAAACACTAGCAATTATATAGTTTGTGCAGAAAAAATAACAACATAAAATGTTGTACTTTTATTATATTTACAATAAAAACGATTTTTAGCGGAAGCATTTTTTTCTTCTTTTGTTTCATTCCACAGTAACGCAATGTAGAGTATTAATTTGAATGATATTTTTTCTGTGAATCAATGTACCATAGAATACTTTCATTTTTTGTCCTAATAATTAATATGTGACTGAGTCGCAGTGGACGGGTTTAGCTAGTATTCTAATAATTTTTCATTTGGACTTTCGTCTTTTATATGATATGCAGGATGTACCATCGCTAAAACTTTCTCGGAAGGTAAAACTACATATAAAGAGTGAATAGTTTACAGTTATCTGATCTTGGAAATGGAAAGTATTCTCAGGGGAAAGAAAGGATGAAGTTTAATCAATGTTATTGAAAAATTATTCAGAATTCTGTATATTGTAAAATACAAGGGTAGAGTTTTCAAATGAAGAAGTACAAAATGATACTGTAAGTATAAATGAAGTCTTCATTCGAAGTATACACCATAGGACTGAGCACAACGATTCCATTAATTAACCAGTCGAAGATTTCCTTGTTCCAGATTCCTGAGGCTGCGACGAGACCCAATCCTTCACAGCATCCTTGAGTTCGTCGTCTAAGTTGAAGCACTTCCCTTTTAGATGTTTTTTCAGAGGACCAAATAAATGGAAATCGCACGGTGACATGTCCGGGCTGTAGGGCGGATTGTCAAGTACCTCCTACCTCAACTTGGTGATTCCGCGTGTTTGACTCTGGAGAAATATGAACGTGCTTTATCGTGGAGCAAAACCTCACCCTCCGCTAGCAAGTCTTGTCTTTTGTTCTTGAAGGAACTGCGTAGGTTTCGGAGTGTCTCACATTACACATCGGAGTTAATGGCTCGTTTGACCTCAAGGAATTCAATACGTAGTGGACCTTAGACGTCCAAAAATACGTTGTACGAAACGTTGCATGCTGTCGCCACGGCTTTGAACTGTTAGGGATAAGTGACGATGCATGCTTCCCGAGCATGTTGTCCCGCTTTGTCTCTGGCTCGTAGTGATGGCACCAGTTCTCATCACCTGTTATAATCCACTCCAGGAAAGCTGAGTTTTCATGATACCGAAACAGATTTTGAAGTGCTAGCCCCATATGCAGTTCATTTTGCTAGTTGGCGAGCTACTTTGAAACAACTCACTGAGCACACACTTTCCGATAACGCAATCTGTCGTGAACGCGTTATGTGTATCATATCCACACTGTTCTATCGCTGACATTCACCTTCACTGACAACATTCATAATGTGACATGTGATCACTTCTCACAAGGTCGCCCACCTTGTCGATGAGATCGGTCTTGATGACTGTGTATACCAGACTTAGTTTCGGGTCATCAATCAAATTCTCGCAGATTGCACGAAAACGAGCACTCAATTTTCTAATTGACATGTCGGACACACAGTCTTCCTCGTTTAAATCACCATCCGGTGATGAATAGCAGCCGGCATAACACCTTCCGCTCTCAGAAATTAGACTACCCTTCACTGCTCCTCAATCGTCAAATTTTGCAGTGTGAACGCCATCATGACTTCACGCGCACTGCCGCGTCAATTGGATTGCCCTCTTTATACGAGCCTCTTCTCTCTCTTGCACATGCGTGAGCCGGCGTATGCTGCTATCCAAGCTGAAGACTCCATTCGCATCCCTATATGTCTCTCTACATTCTCCCATCGCGAAGTAGACAAATATATTAACGGTTACGTTGTTAAGGCGTTTCGTACCATTTCATTTGAAAAACCCTTGCAATATGATGTAATAAAATCCTACTTAAAATTAAAGGCATTTATTTACCAATAAATATTAAATAATTAATATTAGATGTGAAATTAATGATATGAAACACATATGGCTGATTTTATAAGTATTAAAAGCATTGATTGAATTCTGTATAATAGTATTTTTCTCAAATAAAGTTTTCCTTTAAGTGTTGTTTACGAAACACACGATGATTCATTGTAGATAAAAGCAAAGTTTGTTATACGATACGACATAACTCATAATAAAACTGTTTTGAGAACTCAGAGATGCAAACGGGAGCAGAATATCAGGGTGAAAGTTCTATCGAAACCTGTCTTCTACGTAAGGTACATAAAGGTAAAAAAAAAAAAAAAAAAAACAGTATCCTTTAGTTTGTATGTAATCAAAATTTGTTTTCAGGCATTTTCAGTTTTTCTACTTTTTCTAGAATTCTTTATAACTCTTCTAGAATAATTTATATTCTTTCTAGAATTATGACATCTTATAAATAGGGCTTTTCTTCGAAAATGTCATGTAAAGAAGTGCAAGTTTTCTTATGTAGTTTTTAAAGTTCTCTTCTCGTGAGTAAATTAGAAGTACTTATAATTCTAGGAGTAAGAACTCAAACTTTTAAGGGATGTATTTAAAATTCAAGTAGAGTATTGGATATGTTTTATTTTACAATTTTGGGGAACAAATCGTTATTTCACACTACCGTCCAAAGTTAGTTAACAACTTTTATTATTTAACATTAATTTCGGGTACTTTAATATGTTATTTCCGCATACACTAAATGCTTATTTGATGAAACTTTAGTAAACAAATTAATATTATTAATATTGATAGAAAGAAAAACATGCATTCTTTTTTCGTTCTAAAAATATAATGATCGTTTTGGAGTGGTTAGATATAACATTTTGGAGAAATACGAAACGGTACTTTCTTTCCTTCTTAAATATGTATATTTTACTTTTGGAAAAGTATTTTCATTTCTTTTATCTTTATAATACTACCCTGTTTCATATTTTTTAATTACTTTATTGCAGTAACTTTTTGAAGGCCTCCTTTATACAGCAAGTATAGTTTTTACAGCAAGAAAATAAGCACAATAATAACTATGAGTGAAGTTATGTTCATTGCAAACGATGTCCATTTTACACTAACAACCTTCCTAATTATATCCCAATGAATAGGATGCTGAGAATGTGCGTCTTGGTCTATTATAAATAGAGCTGTAACAAAACAATCAAACATGTATTTACATGCTATGTCAAGATTTTCATGATTCATATTTCTTTCAAATGGAAATGTTCATTTTAGAAGAAGCTATGAACAATTGGAGATGATCATCGGTTTCCTTCTGGGAATTAAGCTGCATGATAACATATGTTTTTGCTATTAAATAATGATATTCAAGATATAAACATTTTAGTTTAGATCTCATACATATTTACTTATCACCTTCAATATATACCCCTTCTCTATCCCTATACCTCTCCATGTGAATCTTCCATTGTTCGAAACAGTGTTGCATCTGTTCTGCCAGCTCCTTCATGACACGTGTCGCTTTATGTTCCACAGCTTCAATGACTCAAATGTTGTTTCTTTTAACATAGATTTTACCTTAGAAAACAGATAAATGTCGCACGGCTCAAGATAAAGCGACTTAGGGGGACGGTTTAACAGTGTGATGCTGTACTTGGCTAGAAACCTCTTGATAGGTAAAGTGGAATGAGTCGGCGTATTGTCATGATGGAAAAATTTGCATTATGGATTCCTTGTACAATCTCAGCAATCGCATAAATACGTGGCTTACAGTCCGATGGATCAAGAGTATCTATTGTTACGATATTATCATCCATTTTTGACGTGGTAGGGCAACCTGGACATGAATCATCTTCAACGTCTTCTCGGCCATCTTGAAAAAAAATTTAATACAATAAAAAACACATGCTCGAGAAATTCATTCATTTCTTTCAATAAATTATAAATTTCAGTAGCGGGGTTTTCAATTTTGAAGAAAAGTTTCGCAACAATTGATTATTTATTTATCATTTTTCTGGCGAAACGAAAAAGTAACTCTAATACGAACGAAGATTACAGGTATATGAATTTGTTTACTGAAACGAGAGGCTTTGCATTTGAAATAGAAGGCCTTACGCTAAACAGGTGTCGAACGCAGGTGTTTGGAGCAAGCGTACTTCTTCTGTAGCAACATCAATCTCTTTATATAATATCCATACCACGTATAGTTGCTAATCTACAAAAGAAAATTCTACTCTGTAATGTTACTTTTATTGTTGAAAAGAGATATCTACAGAATTTTTGTAGGATACTAGAAAATGATGAGCATTGAATAACCTCCCCTGAACCTAAATATAGACTTAGACCATACTGATGAATGCCGTGAAACAGGACGATATTCCCGACAAAAGGAACATTCAAGGGACTATAAGAATTTCTCAAAATTTTTATTAGAATTTGGATTTCCGAATCTAGATGAATTTTCCGTGTGATGACTCACCTGAGTGAGACATACATCGATACGTGGAGATAAGAACTCTTTTAAGAATCAACTGAAATTTGCTTTTGGTGTTTTTATTTGGAGATTTGTCTTCGAAGTGAACTGATAAGCTGAAACTGAACTTTATTGAAAGTGCTATAACAGCTATTAAAAGTGCTCGTTTGCAACTATTTGAGTTGCTCATAAGTATCAAGTTCTGTCTTCGCTCCTGTTCTGTCGCTATACTATACGAAACTAATTTTGATGTCAATCCGTGTAATTTCTATTACGTTTGCTTCGATATCCATCTATCCATCCATCCATACATATATACATTTTTCGTATTTTTCTAATTAATATAAATTCTAAATATTATATATATACACTTCATAACATAAAAAAAACTACGCACCAAGAAGGAGTTGTCCGATGGAGACAAAAATTAACGCAGAGGAAAATTATGTATAGAATAGAAAAAAGATTAAAATTTCAAAACAATTGATTGATTTATTTCAAAGTTACATAGTTACAAATTAACGAGCTCAATAAGGTGATGAGCCACCTCTAGATAGGATTCAATCTGACACACGACGTGGCATAGAATGATAAATCTCTGTGATGGTCTCCTGCAATATTTCTTGCCAAACCTGGTCCAATTGATGGTCTAGGTCATCAGCACTCCCTGGTTGATGCAATCACCTTCCTATCATATCCCAGACATGCTCGATTGGAGAAAGATCTGGCTGGCGAAGGAAGTGTTTGACAACCTGTAAGTTAGATCATAGCAACTCGTGCCATGTGTGGTCTGCTGTAACTTGCCGAAAAATAAGGTCATTGTATTGCAAAAGGTGCGGTACAAAACAGTTCTCAGAACATCGCCAACGTACCGCTGTGCATTAAGTGTGCCTTTACTTATGACCAAAGGGGGCTGGCTATCTGAAGAAATGGCCCTCCATACTATTACTCCTGGTTGAGGGCCTGTGGGGCGTGCAGTAGTAAAAGCGGGTTGGCACGCTAACCTGGGTTCTCCATACAAGCCTTTGATGATGGTCAGGACACAGTTGGAGGCAAGATTGGATACTAAACACTATACGTCTCCAATCAGCATCATTCCAATTTGATAGAGCCAAGTACTACTGTAATCTGGCTCAACAATATACATGTGGCATATGAGGTCGGTACGAGCCTAGAATTTGCTCTATCAGTTGTCTGTGAATGGTCTTGGTGGACAGCCGTGAGTGAATCGCACGTCTGATGGTTGATAACGTTGAATCTGAAGCTGTGACAGCTGATCTGACAATCACTCCGTCCTCCAGAACTTCTGAGGCACTAGGTCGACCACTACCATCATGAGACGAAAAAAAAAATGGCACACCAAGAAGAAGTGGTCCGATGGAGATAAAAATTGGCGGATAGGAAAAGTACGCTGAAATCTGCCATTGTCCACCCATTCTTACCAGAATCTTCTAATCACCTCATTGCTTCGATCCATACGACAAGTAATTCTCCGAGTTGCCTAACCTACCTCTTTAATCCAATGATACGATTTCTTTCAACCTCTTTCAGTTGTTCATAATGCGCTCGACTCCTGCCGTGAGGTACTTTTTCAATTGTTGAAAGGTTTCCTAAATCGCAATGCAACAAAAAATTTGACCATCCTATTGTGAATTGCTTCTTATATACACCTGCTGAGGGCGCAGTTCCATTGCGCTGTAGCTCCAGCTATTGATTCATTGAACACCAGACTTTAATGATTTGTATGTTCTGTCCAAATGGTTTTTCACACGAAATTTCATTACAATCGAGCAACTCCTTCTTGGTGCGCCTTCTTTTTGTTATAGTCTATATATGTATATTCAGCATTGAGAAACTAAAATATTTAAAAAAGTAAACTCAAAACTTACAGGCACTCAGTTTTGTATCACTTATTTTTCGCATGTTAGATGGAATAAAGCTTATAGACAAGAAGATACACCGAAGCGAATATCTGAAAATTGTTGCCATTTCGGCATGTGGTATGAAATTACTAATGTATATTATTGCCATTGATTGGCTGAATTTAACAAAAGTTTTCAAGAGAGTTTGACAAAATAATTTATGTAACTTTTCGGGTTGTATTATTGAAAAGAAGTTATATGATTTTAGGTAACAACTAAGCATGAAAACATAGCAACACTAATTTTTGAATTTTGAATGAAAGTAGTAAAATTGCTATTAGCTGTAAATTCCTTATTAAATATGATATAGTGTAAGGAAAATTATTTTAATATGTACATTTTTACTATTGCTTAGAATTTTTTACCATATTTTTTACTTTTTTTTATAACGTTGTTAGTTTTTAAATCCATTACAAATTATTTTTAAGAATTTGAGACAAAATAATTATTTTTCATTTAAAATGCTGGAATGAATATCGAAAATTGATTGAATTATTTTAGGAAACAACTATCAACTCATACTATTATATTTTATCAAAAAGTTGTAATTTTTTCTCAAATCACCCTTTCTTCAAAAATTAGAAAAGTCAATCTGTTATTAAAGCTTCATAAAAGCCTTTGTACAAAATCTTAAAAAAATAGAATTTAAAGGAAATTATTATTAAATTAAATATAGCAGAATATTTATGCGTTTTGAATACATGTAGAACATACACTGTTGGTAATTAAAATTGCATCAACAAGAAGGAATGATCGGACGAAAGTCTAAATCACTTGAAAGGAAGAAGAGGTTAGGATATGCAACTGATTAGTATTTCTGAGCTTTTCGAGGACGCAGGAGAGAAAAACGAGGTCTGAAATACTGCATAAAATAAAAGTTGTGTAGTGAATCCCTCATTAGGAAAGCGCTTTGAGAGGTCGGAGTTTGCTCAGAATATTGTGTTATGCCTCAAATAAGAAATACTTCTAGCAAGTCTTGGAACTCGAAAGAGACAGGATTGGTGCCTATCGAGAGTGTAAATTATCCTTCCGTGATATCTCCCGTTGCACTGATCGAAATTATTCAACCATTGTCATTGTCAAGCGAATGTGGAATCAACAGGTTGCTGAGATTCATACCGAACCACATGAATGATTTTCTCTCCCTCCCATGATTAACGCCCGAGAGGAGAGGCATATTGTGAGGTCTGCCTTGCAAAACCTTACATCTTCATCACGGACCTTTATTCAGGAAATGGGCATGTTTGCAAAATGAAAATATCTACTCCTACGGTGCGACGACGTTTGCAGTAGTGTGGACTGCCAGCATGGCAAACATTACTTCGACTTCAAATTAAAATGCAGCACAGAGAGAAACGGCGACTGTGGTGCACCGAACGGCAAAGGTGGATTCAGGAGTGGAACAATGTCGTCTTTTCAGTCAAGTCTAGGTTCTACGTGAAGTGTTTTAATGGCCGTATACGTGTCTGGATGTTCCGAGGAGACCACTCGTCGCCTACTTCTATTCGATATCGGTTTACGGGCCTTACACCTGGCGTGATGATTTGAGCAGCCATTCGGTACCCGACACGCGCATCTGTAGTTCGGAATAAAGGTAATTCGAACTCAGATTGGTACATTTCTGACATGTTACGTCTATTAGTTGTACCCAATGTTCGACGCTGGTCACATGCCTCCTTTTAATAAGATAATGCAAAAGTGCATGTTGTGCGTTTTATCCTAACCCTCTTCGATATACAGGTATTCTATTGTTGTCCTGGACCGCAGGGTCTCCAGATCTGTCACCCATTGAAAATATATGGGCATTGATTGCCGAGAGACTTGCTTGCTTTCCCCTTCCAGCTAATACGGTTGATGAAGTGTGACTTAGATTTGAAGCAGTATTAAATTATTTGCCAGTTTCTGTTATTTAATCCCAGTTCGATTCCATTCCTTGGGTAAGGGCTGTTTTAGTTGGCAGGGATCGCACCCCTGAAAACCCACAAACTTCTTGCAAACTCAATCATTTTGTCTTCAAATCATAAACATTTGTCTTCATGCCATAACATACTATAAATATAGTTTTTGTGTTTCCTTTCCTTCATGGTGCTGCAATTGTAATGGCCAGTAATGTACATACCTTAGTAAGCAAAGTTTATGAAAAAAATAGAAACATTTTCAAACAATCAACAACTACGCTTATATATGTTTCACATGTATTATTAAATCATAAGAAGTCTGTTTTACAAATAAGTATCGTAAAATCTTTGCAAGAACATATTTTAAACTTTTTTAGCCAGGTATAAGTTGCAAAAACGTATAAAAGTTGTTAAAAATTATAATGCATGATATACAAAATTTAAATTTTTGTGAATGAGGAATTGAAAATCAAGGTAACTTTAAAATTTTTATTTTCCTTGTTTTTCAACAGTGAAACAGTTTCTGAATTAAAGTTTTATAAAGTTATTAAAATATTTAAAAAGAAATAAAAATGATTCGATTCATACAAAATCCTAACTATAGAGATATATTATTGTATCTTTAGTAGAGAGAGGAGATATATATATATATATATATATATATATATACACATATATACACACTAGTGTACGCTAATATATTTTTTAAACCACAGAGAGAGACACAAATTTTTAGATGAGTTTCTTAAATGAATTTTAATGTTTTGATTTTTGTATTTGAAGTAATTTTACATTTTATTTATTATTGAATTTTTGAAAAAAGAAATTACTCGGCTTAGATTTTTAAAATAAAAATATTTTGTTAATAAATTAGTTTAGTGAATGCAATCTATCAATCATTAAGTTGGCGCTATAATTGTTCGTAGGTTCATAGGCGGCTATAAATGTACTTTTTAGTAAGTTTCTGATAGAAACTATCCTCATTACGAAATAAGAACAAGTCAGTTTCTTGGAAATTTTTCGTTTATTGAAGTAAATTTTTTATTTTCTTGAGAAATATCAAAATTCAGTCTTCGTTTTTTTAATTTGTATAAAGTTGTTTCTCTATTTATTCAATTTCACAGACATTTAATCTTTGAAGGGAGTTTCTTTTCTGATTCTATCATTTAATATACATGTTTTTTTTCCTTACACATATTATCGTTAGTGCCCCCTCCCCATGTCACGAACTGAAATCAGATAAAGCGAGTTTCCTGACATAGAATTAATTGAGAAGAATTTTTTTTTTGAAATAACGAAACATTGATGAACGTTTCTAAATGATTTGAAGAATAGATTTAGTACAAAATGTAACTGAAGACAGCTTGTTCAAAAATAAATATCTAGAGAAAATCATTTCTCTTAAAGATGCAGTTTTTGCAGGAAGTAATACTTTTAAACGTCTATCACGGAAACTAGTCAAAATCATTGAACTTATACTGGAAAATACGATAAAATTTCACTTGTGAAAGTTTTGGTTTCTCATACTACATTAGCAATTACAATTCAAAAAATGCTTCGCTTTAACTATTCAGTCCTAGAAGCTCCATTGATTAGAAATTTCAAAGTATATAAAGAACATAATGCAACCACTAAATTGAACCATAATTTTAATCAAACTACCGAATATCAGTATAACATGACTGGTCATGGGCAGAAGTATTTAACAGAGCTGGATGAAGAATTAATATTCCGGGTAGAATCCGGAATCCGACGACAGTTCCCATCGTGTTGCTTCCAAGTGTGAAGCTAATAAAATAATCAGCCAGTGTAATAAGTCTTATCTATTTATTTATTGAAATATTTTTGAATTTTTTAAAATTAATTTATTTATATGTTTTTGATATTTAAGTGCAAGAATTTCTGCTTTATAAGTGAACTAGTAGTTATATGTGTGTGTAGTGATTATTTCCCTTTATGAGGGCTCTTAGAATAATTAAAGTGTGTCAAAATTTTATTTCGATATAGAAGTAAGCGACAAAACAAGAATGGATCAGAAATTAGGTATCTTTAATTTGTATTTGTTTTGAGCACTTGAATATATATTTTTTTTAAATCTTATTCAAATTTTATTAAAAAAAAAGAGCATGTTATCATCTGTATCTGATTCAATAATTTTATTTATTTTTAAATGAGTGGAAAAAAAATCGATTGAATTTTCATAATATTGTATAATTATTAAATTATTTATTTGTATCAATGTCGTATTTATTCAAATTTTTACACATAATTTTTTAAGTAAGTTCGTTAACTAATTTTTAATAATAACTACATAAATATGCTCGTATATTTTAAAATATTAACCAGAATCTGATATTTTAATGAATAAAACTATTATAATATAGTTTTATAATAGTTTTTACTCAATGAAATTTAATTCAATTAATTTAAGACTTAACAAAACCCATTTAAATTTATGCTATTTCATGCTTCACTTCATATATGCTTATATATCCCCATTTTCCATTACACATAAGCTTACATTTTTACATTTTTCATTAAACATCTCTTAGGTAATTTACGTAATTACTAGAAAATATATTTAATTTATGAAATCCTTATAAAACGAAAGATTGCTTGAAAGTTTGATATTGTTTTGGCTTTAATAACTCAAAATTTCCATAAAATTTCTGAAATGTTGCTGTAAGCTTTATATCATTTTAATACAGTGCTGCTCGAACCAACAATACTAGCCTCAATACGTCGAAGTAAAAAAGAAAAAAAAAATGTTATGCAATAAAATATTTCCTAAATTTCATCTCTCACAAGAAAAAAAAACGGAACACAATATTCTCCAATACCCTGAAGCATATTCTGAATTTCCCACCATTAAAAAACAGCAAAACCAACGAATACACCGTTGAGTCTCAAGATATTTTCCCTCCGGAATCTTTCATAAAATCTCATAAATAATGATCCAATAACTTTATCCACTGTTTCAATCTGATGAAAAGTGTCTCATATATTTCTTCCTAATGCTCAAGATTTTTCTAATGGCCGTCTAGAATATGTGTTTTCTTTTCTGGTAATTCAATGCATTTTTTTAACGATGCGTTCACTTAACTATGATGTTTCCCAGTAACCGTCATAAAATAAAATGGAAAATAAAATGAATGCAGTTGAGAGAAAACGAATCAAAAGTTTGAAGCCTTTTTTAGGATTTCTAGCAAATGGTTGGTAAAAAAAAAAACATTATTCATAATTAATTTGGGATTTTTAGTGATTGTCATTGGTATGTTTGTTTTAAAAAATGGTTTATTGTTGTGTAAAAATTTTAAAACTTCATTCATTTTCTAAACTATTGATCGAATATGGTACATTTCAACCTCTCATAGGGATATTTTTTCTAGTTAAAGTTAAAGCCTCCTCATGCCTAAGAGACCTTTTAGGGGATACCCATCTCCTTTTCTGTAGCCTTTGGGCCTGGGTGGCTAGTTATTAGCTAGTGTTCATGTCGAGTTGTTAGCTCGACGGTAGACTCGCCAGTTAACTACCCAAGCGAACTTGGTACTAATTTATCTATCTTGAAGGAATAATGGGCAGAGTTGACCCATGGCCAGCTATTGAGGCCAAAGCTACTGGGAATCGAAATTGGGTTGGCTGTGCCCACAGTCAAACAACTAACCACTACACAACCACAGCCATGTTTTATTTTCTAGTAATGGTATATTAATACATTTTGGGTATTGAATTTGAATTAAAAAAACGAATTTATTTAGCTTATTAAATAAAATCAATTTGATTTACAAATCTATTTTCTTATTGCGATGTTTGTTTATCACCACCCATTCGAGGTTTTTTAAAATTTACTTTATGCGTTTTGTTTCGTTTTATGCTGATATTCATAAAAATAAAAAATATATATGTAGTATAATATCTCTATAAACATTTAATTAAAATGAAATAATTTTCATCACACGTTTCCCTTTATTGTTTATAAACTGATGAAATTGATAGTAGATAAACTTGTATATCCTAAAGCCTGAGAAAGGCTTAAATCTAACAATTATTTTGAATACTTTATAAGAAATTGGAGTAAATATTACTAATTCTTAATGTTTTTTGTAGTTGAATGTTAGGCTCCTCAGTAGCTTGGTAAAAAACATATTTGAAAGAAGTTCCTTACTTATAAAGTTTATTGTACTTAAGCTGATGAGAAAACCCGCCACTTCGTTTACTAATTCTCCTTTCACAAAAGAATTAACTAACTTTTTATTACAATGGCTTTTTAAACATTTTTACTTAAATTTATTCCAGTGAGCAAGAAGATATATATTATTTGAGAACATGAAAGTGAACGAAAGTGGGGATCAATTCCTCTTAAGAAACTTCTTTCCATGCAATGCATGTTTAGAAAAAATTAGGACTGTAAACGGCTTCGGCCACATGAAGTTCTCTAATTGAATCGCTGGCACTGTTCTCATAATACGAATGCACTGCCGTAGCCAAGTGGTTCTAAAGACATTTACAATGTAGATATACGAAGACGAAATAGTAGACATTTGTATTGTAGTTCCTTTTGTGCCAATTTGGGCATATTATATATATATATATATATATATATGAGTGTGCGTGATTTCCGTATATGCTAGCTATATACATCTTATGCATCACTTTTATTTCGATTAATATTTTTATTATCACATTTTTGGCTTCATTCAATCATATAAATTAGGCAGAAAAAAATATAAGTATATTTTTAAGTATCTTTCGTCTTATTCTTGTTTAATTGGGCAGTTAAAATATAGTTCACTAAGATACATCTCTGTGTACTTACTTTTGGCGCTTGTTTGTATTCTTATAGTGTTAGTTTTATATTATTTTCTTATCTAAAAAGTTAGTTAGCTAGCCCTAACACTCAAAAGATGCGTATATAAATTTGACAGCTGTCGGATCATTAGTTTGTGAATTACAGCATTTTGAGTGAAGCAACTTTTGTTATTGTGAAAAAAATGGATAAAAAGGAATTTCTCTTGTTGATAAAATATTGCTTTTTGAAGGGAAAAAATACAGTTGAAGCAAAAACTTGGCTTGATGCCGAGTTTCCGGACACTGCCTCAGTAAAATCAATCCTCAAGGATTGTTATGCTAAGTTTAGACGTGGTGAAATGAGCACCGAAGAAGGCGAATGCCCCAAAGAGGTTGTTACCGATGAAAACATTAAAAAAAATCCACAAAATGGTTTTGAATGACCGTCAATTGAAATTGAATGAAATAGCAGACACTCTAAAGATATCAACTGAACGTGTACATCATATCATTCACGAATATTTGGGTATGAGATAGCTCTGTGCAAAGTGGGTGCCGCGCGAGCTCACTTTTGACCAAAAACCACGACGAGTCGATGATTCGGAGCAATGTTTGAAGATGATCAAGCGTAAAAAACCGGAGTTTTTGCGTCGATATGTGACAATGGATGAAACATGGCTCCATCATTTCACTCCGAAGTCCGATCTGCAGTCATCCGAGTGGACTGCACACGATGAACCCGCTCCAAAGCGTGGGAAAACGCAACAGTCGGATGGCAAGGTTATGGCGTCTGTATTTTGGGATGCGCATGGAATAATTTTCATTGACTACCTTGAAAAAGGAAGGACCATCAACAGTGACTATAACATAGCATTATTGGACCGTTTGAAGGACGAAATCGCCGAAAAACGGCCGCATTTGAAGAAAAGGAAAGTGCTGCTTCACCAAGACAATGCACCGTGTCACACTCAGTGAAAACGATGGCAAAACTCCATGAATTGGGCTTCGAATTGCTTCCTCATCACCGTATTCTCCAGATCTGGCCCCCAGCGACTATTTCCTGTTCTCAGATCTCAAAAGAATGCTCGCTGGGAAGAAAGTTTCGTCGAATGAAAAGGTGATCGCCGAAACTGAGGCCTATTTTGATGCAAAGTACAAATCGTACTACAAAAATGGTGTCGAAAAGTTGGAGTGTCACTATTATCAGTATATTACCCTTGAAGGGCATTATGTTGAATAAAAAAAACTAATTTTGAGAAAAAAATGTGTTTTACTATGGTAGGCCGGGGACGTTTCAATTGACCTGTTAATGATTAAAATTTCAAGAAAGGTAAGTAATTTATTTCAGAGTTACATAGTTACAAAGTAATGAGTTTAATAACGTGTTGATCCACCTCTAGCCTGGATGCAAGCTAACACACTACGTGTCTTAGAGTGATAAGGTTTTCTGATGGTCTCCTGCGGTATGTCTTGCCATATTTGTCGTTATAGGTCAACATTGCGTAGGTCATCAACACTGCCTTGTAGAAACAGTCACCTTCCTATCATATCTCAGTCATGCTCGATTGGAGAGACATGACTGGCCAAGTAAGTGTTTCACAAGCTGTAAAACAATTCATAGCAACACGTGCCGTATGTGGTTTGGCATTACCTTGCTGAAAAATAAGGTCAGGGTACTGCAAAAAGAACGTTAGCAAAACAGGGCTCAGAATGTCGTCGACGTACCGCTGTGCTATAAATGTACCTCTAATGACGACCAAAGGGATCCGGCTATCAAGGAAAATTTCACCCCAGACAAAAACTCCTGGTTGAGGGCCTGTGTGGGGTGCAATAGGGAAAGCAGAATTGACGAGCTACCCTGGAAATTGGAAGCGGGATTCGTCGCTTAACTCTATAGGTCTCCAGTCAATATCATTCCAACCTGATCGAGCCAAGCACCACTGTAATTTGGCTCGACAGTGTGCATACTTGAGTGGCAGGTGGTGCAGTGGTGGGAACGAATGTAGATTCGCTCTATCAGAAGTTTGTGAATGGTGTCATGGTGAACCTTCGTGTGCGTGTCACACATCTAATGGTTAATAACAATGAATCAGGCGCTGTGACAGCTGATCTGACAATAACTCTGTCCTTCCGATCTGCCGTGACCCTATGTCGACTGCTACCATCATGACCCCGAAATCTGCAAATATCCGCCCATTCTTACCAGCAGCTTAATCGCAGCATCGCTTTGATCCATATGAGGAGCGATTCTCCGATTTGCCCAACCCACCTCTTTTAATCCAATGATACGACCTCTTTCAGACTGTGACAGCTGATGAACTCGAATTCTGCGGTGAGGTATTTTTTTCAGTTGTTGAATGGTATTCTAAATAGCAATGCAACAGAAAATTTGATCATCAGATTGAAAATGGCATCTTATATACACCTTTTGAGAGCGCAGTTCTGATGCTCTGTAGTTATCGCTTTTCATTCATTGGACACCAAATTTTAATCATTTGCATGCTGGGTTCAAATGTCTTTCATACGAAATTTCATTACAATCGGGCAACTCTTTCTTGCTGCGTTGTTTTTTTTTGTTATATATATATATTATTAAGGATATCCAATTTTTTTTTTGCTTTTATTTTTCTAAAATAAAGGAATATTTTTAAATCAAGTAAATTTTTACTTACTTTTTTTAAATATAGAATGAATTACAGATACTGAATTTCTGATTATGTGAATAACATACATCTACCTAAATTTATATTATTGATAATCAGTATGATTTACAAGAAATATGTATAAAATGTTTCTCTTTCGAGTTGTATTCTTAATGAATATGATGCCATAGGGAATAAACATAATTTCGAAAAATACAAACATGTACCATAAATATTGAATACAGCTTAGCATTTTGATACGTTGCCTTTTCGTACAAAAGTGATACTTGTTTCATCCTGCCAACACAAGAACTTCGGTCATACTTTGAATTCATTTTGGTAGGAGCATATTTTTTTAAGAAACATTATTCATGTGCTTATTAAAGTTAATCTAATTGATTAAAGTTGTAAATATAAATATTACAGAAATATCAATATCTATTATGTTATATCTGCTTTATCTTACAACGACGATAGAATAATAAATATTTAGACTGAGACTTTTATGAATGAATGCAATCGATTAGTTTGTAAATAAAAATGTTTTGTATATCGAATAAAAGGATAGGATAATAAGCTCGGCTTTATCCTATGATTAAAATTGAAAAGTGTTTTTACACAATTTAAAGAATTATATGTAAATATAGTGTTTTTGTCAAGTATCGAATACGTAAGAAATTAAATTATTGTGTGAATGAATGTTGGAGCTCATGACATAGCATAAAATTTGAAGACACTATGCCAAACAATTATTTAAATTTTTGCAACTATTTTTATTATAAAAGAAAACAGTATGAAATATCTATTAAAATCTTGAATATTATATAAAAATGTAATTTTGTATTACAAAACAAACAAATTGTGATTCCCTTCACCAAGTTATATGAGTTTAAAACAGGTTACTTAAAAATAGGAGATAAATATAATGAAACACCAGACAGTCTATTATAGTGTGTTGAACGGTATTTAGGACATTACAGGAAGGATGCCAGATTAGGCAATGAACATTTGGTTCCAAAATACACATTAAAATTTTATTAAAATTAAATCCATATTCTTTAAGAAAGGTATAATCTAAAATATGTTATATTTCTGTCATAAAGCATCTAAAATTTAATTTAAATCGTTGCAGAATAATTTGGAAGAAAATCTCTTTTAGTCAACATTTTATATTCTGTGTATATAATTTTTTACTTTATCTTCGCCATACAGTATTATTGGAAAAAAAAATATATGTACGACAATTCTTCAAAAAAAGTAAAACCTTAATATATTAAACATAAGCTAAAATCTTAGAACAACAAGATGTAAAAAATGTATAATAATTTATCAGGGAATTAAAGAACAGCTTACATTATATATATTACATTAACTTACTCTTATGAAGTAAAATAAATGTAGAATTCTGGTCGAGCATCATTGTTGTACAGTCATCTCCATAAAATATTTTTTACACAGTGGTCCCAAAATCTTAAAATTCCATAACTATATATTTTTTAAGTAGTATGGGGTGTGCTATTGCATAAGATAATACCAAACATAATTTACATTTACCTATATTCAAGTTTTAGAACAAGTTAAAATAAAAAAAATCCAATTAATCAATATTTTGTTGCATTCTGCAAGAAAATAAAAGGTAATACAATAGTACACATTTTTTGATAAATAACATCAGCATCATACGCGAATATTTACATTTATGGAAATCCCTTTGAACACTGATCTATAAAAGTTCCATTAAAGAAGTATCGCATCTTATAAATTTCATGAAATGAAGCCAAAAATAAGTGGCTAAAGATATGATTACAGTGTAATATTGCGAACATAGTCTGCAATATACACGAAAATTATTCATATGAAAATCATTTTCAAAAGTGATCAATAACAATTCTTAATATATATTAAATTGTTAGACATTAAATTGTTAGATATTTCAAATTATAATATAATTTAAGATATTATAATATAAAGTTTCAAATATGCATGTCTTAAAATATTTAAGTACTTTTTCATTAACCATTCAATCAAATTAGAAAATTATCAATGTATAAATCAACAAATATTACCTGACAATGTATGCAAATGTTAAAAATAAATGCTAACATATTAAAAATCTACATTCCTCAAACAATCTTACACATTTCTTAAGCGCAGTGCATAACAAGCGGATGCTAGAATTGTTTACATTGGCGGGTTCCACGTGATACAGATATTACGTGATCATGACGTCACATAAATTTAGTCAATTGTCTTTAAGTTTGCCATTTGTTTCCCCTGCTGAACTACTATCTCTTCCCCCCCTTCATGTGGCCGAGGTAGCCTAGTAATCATGGCTGGAATCCCTTTCGGTGTTTCGTCGAATCATTGGTTCATATCATGATGCCATTAACGACCCGCTATGCTGATGCACGTTATGTATCTCGAGGCTCAAAGTTCTCTCGTTAGCATTGTGTGGAAGTTTGGAGAGGCAGATGCCAGCTCAGATGACAATCTCATTACTTGCTTGAGCCTTAAAATTTCAAGGTCCGTTGCCCAAACCCCTCGTTTTGCTTCTAAGTACTACGCTAAAAAATCAATCAAACAAAACAAATACAGATATTAATATAAGATACGTAATATAATAATGCAAGGAATAAAACCAAACATGCTCATTAGACAAATTGGAGGAAGTTCGAATAAATTCCTGCTTCAAACAAAAGTTTTATATCAATGTACAAAATGACAGGAAAGCTTACGTATGTATTTGTGATAATTGTAATGAAATTTTGAAAGAACATCAACAAATTCCACAAAAAAGTGATTTAAAAAAAAAAAAAACGTGAATCTGAAAATAATGTTATAATTGTTTTTGAAAAAAAAATTCAAAAAATAATACTTCTTAGTTACTTTCAAGAAAGTGAATTGCAATTTTATTCGAGGACTTACGAAACCTCAAACTATTCCAAAATCTTAAACTATAAGCAAACAAAAGTTTTAAAAGAATATCTTTTTTAATTCCATCTAATCCAATGTTCCCAGTCTGTAAACCGATTTATCACTAGAATGTCAAAACAAAATATCTTAAAAGATTTCGACTGAAAAGTGATGAAAAAATGTAATACAGTGTAAAAAGGGGGAAAATATCCATTTATTACAAAACTTTTCAATCCCTGTCTCCTTATGGTTTCACGATGAATTTCAATGTATCAAAACGTAAGTGGATTTTTTGAGGTATTGCTGATAAATTCTTTTCCGGCCAATAATTTGAAAAAGTCTTAGAGAGTTATCACTTTAATATCTTGATTTTGATGTATAATTCAGAATTGCGCGTATATTTATCGAAAGTGTTCCCTGCTTTGGCTTTAAAAGTAAGGATTTTATTAATAAATATTTCGACTTCTTAATTTAAAAATAACAATTGTGAAATTTAACTGATGACATTATGAAAAAATGAAAATATACGATTTCTGAAAACTCCATATTTAATTGTCGAATGTGTAATTATTAGCACAGGTATAGAACTTAGTTGCTCTCCTATAATTCCTCTTAATTTCTAAATAATTTGATAAGGGAAATTTACTTAACATTAGAATTAGAAACTTTATTGTTATTATATATATTATAATGAACATGAGATGATGCTACCCCACAATGGTTTTCTTATAAAGGGAAAGAGTTATTTACAGATACTTCATCAGTTAGCTATGGAGGTTTAAGCAATGATCCCCTACCTTGATGACAGATTTGGCGATCATTTTGCAACTTGATGACTTTGGCGACTAGAAGATTCCACATGGTGCTGGTACTGGAATCTTGGCAAAATATCGACTGGAAAGGAAATTATGGACTTTTCGTGAGTTTTCCATGTGATTTCATATCTCGCCTGAATTGATATAAATACGCCGAAAGCCGAGTCAGTCTGTCTATGGAGTCTGATTTGGAGATCGATCGGGAATCGACAATTGTTTCTTACTGCTGAAATAATTAATTATGATACTATGAAATATATATTAAATTACAGCAAGTGAAATGCTATCTATAGAATCTAATTATATTTGCATAAATGCATAATAAATGAGATACTAAGAATTTAAATTATTGTGATAGACTTTCTTGAGTAATAACAATACAAGATATTCTATTTGCGATATCAAATGACACAGATTTTTTTAAATCTCTTGTAGTATGTGTTTCTTCTGCAAAAGGAATGTAAACGTAAATAAAATATCTACCATACTTTCTAAGAAAATTATGAAGACCCTTTTTGTAGAATTAAATTGAATAAAGCTTAGATGAATGTATGATGGTTTTCGAATTACAACGAAATATATATTACTTGTATGTAATAATAGCATATTAAATAATGTACTATGCTTGGTAAAATCAACATAAACAGATGTTTTTTTTCTCATTTCTCAACAAAAGTATTGATTTTCCTTGAAGCACTTTCCTTTGAAAGATTAACTTACATGACTTCTTTAATCATCTATTTTTCTAAAGTATTTTCTATTTACCATCCATAAATTCATTCAAACGTTTTCAAAATTTTAACTATATCAATTCTGAACATTTGAAACATGAAATAAATTCAGCATATTATTATTATTTTAATGTATGTTTCATCATTTTTATCACAGTTTCAAATTCTCCATTAAAGTATGTTTACGTTTACATTTCATTTAATTCCTACTATTAGCTCAAACTCTCTCTCTTTATATATATCTTGTTCAAATTTTCAATCGTTAATAAAATACTTTTTTTTCACCCACTCTAGTTCAAATACATTTTTTAAACTTGTAGTGGATGACACTTGATGTTAATATAGCTTTTTCAAATATTATTTCATTTATTTAAATTTAATTGCTGAAAATGTAGTTGCGCCCAACCACTTGGCGCAATTTCAAAAATTACCAAACTTGGCGATTTTTTTTTTTTTTTGGCTGACTGTTAAGTCTGCGAAACGAAGCAGGATAGCCACATTTGGCAAAATACCGCCAAATAATTCCTGTCGCCAAAGGTGTTTGGGCTAAACTTCATTCCAAACATTTAATTTACCGGATGAATTAAGAAACAAACCAATGCTTCTGCTATGTCATTTATCTTGTAATGGCAAAGTTGATAGAGTGTCGACGTAGAATATTCATGCCTTCGGATCGAATCGCGTTGAATCATTATTATTATTTTTTTTTTTTTTGATTTTCAAATAATTAATTTTAGTTTTATATGGGAGAAAAAAATTTCTCTTATATATAATATTTATCAGGATTTAAATTAGGAATAAATACCGTCAGTGACGAAGCATGTAGATCGTTAAGAAAAATTTTCGATTGCCACTTAATATTGTGATTCTGTCATATGTATATCATATTTACAGTAATTGTACTTATTTAATAAAAAGTAATTAAAATAAAAATTGTCTTTGTTGACCTAAGTAAGAATTGAGTTAATTTTTTTTATGTTACTTGTTATTACATATGTAAGCATAACTTTAGAATAATTAAATCATAATATAACGTAATTAAGAATTGAAGAGGAAAGAAAAAAAATCAGTGGTATTAAAATTAAGTTTATTTTAAATAGTGTCTAAAATCTGCGTTCACAGAAATTGTGTAGGTTACGTTTAAAATGGGGAGGGTGGAATTCCTACAGCGGTTTCTTATTCACTCCCTCAATAACTTCAAATCTTTTCGATGTGAATGTCAATAATAAGTAATAAAAAATAGCGATTAAAATGGATACAGTATAATAAAATTCCCAATAAAATAAATCTTCTAACACCCAACCACTTCGCACGCAATCTTCACTACTGTGAGTGCAAACACAAATTTGATTACTTTCGTTTATTCCACCAGAAAATCCTCGTTCCAGGAAAATTTTCCCATTATAGAGAACGGAATTGAATTCGCACGGACTACGATAAATCATTCAAAGGGAGAATTCCTTTTACCACACAAACAGTACAAAGAGAAAATAGTAAAGGAAGAAAATAAATTTCGGGAAACCGCAGTTAAATGATTGCTGTTAGCCAAAACAAAGCGAAACTCGTATTCTGACTTGGCGTGATTTCGGAAAAACTGTGATACCGATGGGAAATTTAATTTCTCTTTAAATAACACTAAGATAATTGGTTTGGATGAAGATACACTGCACTAATCTTACACTTAAAGAAATAATGTGAAGGAAATGGAATTATTATAAATGGGATAGATTAAATGTATGATTCCATTGATATTGTAATTTCTGAACCCTTGGAATTGAAATTCGACGTATAAACAATACGTCATTTGATATTTAGAAAAATATTAAAATATTCGAAAAACTAATCTAGCAATTTATGAAAGTTTTGTTTTCATTTACCTGTCCAAATTATTATTGTTCATTTTATTAGTATTAAAAACACTTCGCCGATTTATTGACTTTTAGCAACAAAAACACTATTATACTTCAAGTTATTTATTAAAATTATAAATAAATCAAAATTTGAAATGAAAATATACAGCAACTCAGTTATGATTTAGAAATAAACTCGCATGATTAAATAGTTAAGGTAACTGCAACTGAAAGTCAAAATTAATGTCGCTCACATTAACCATTTTAGAAACGATTATTTTAAGCAATATACAAAGTTTAGAATATCAGCCATTGTGTCTAAATTAAACTTCTTACTATTATTGTTTCAAAGTTACTGTACCCAAGAACTTAAATTTAAAGATTACTAATATGTAAAATGAATGCAAGTTTATGATTTCTTTCAATTCTTATTACCTTTAGAAGGTTTATCTTGTGAACGGAAAAGTATTGCATTCAGTTGAACTCATTTTATAAAATTGACTACCTCAAAAATTACAAGTTACATTTTAAAACAAAAACTATGGCATTACAACTGTGGAATATTTAATCACATACTAGCGTTGAAATTTTGTGATTATGAAATGCTATTTTAGTATTCAAACTCCTTTCTTTCTGCAAATGTCCTGCAGAATTTCTTGTACCTTTCCTCGCTTATCGCATGCATAATATCATTTGTCTTATTTTCTAATAATTTATAATCTTTATTCACTGTAGCTCAAAAATTCAAATAAAGTGTTTTTTTACTATACAATTTTACAGTAGAGTCAAACCTTTGTTACATCTAAGCCATAAGGTATTATCCATAAAAGATAATTGTCCCAAAGAACCAGTAAAGTAATGATTCTATTGAGAATTTCAATAATTTTTTATTATTAGGCATTTCATGTTATAAAGGTAAAATATTTCACAACAAGTGTAAGTAAATATATATGCAAATGATTGTTTAAATAAATATATAAAATGTATGTTCTTGAAGAAAAAAAGATGGAAATAATCATAAAAGTTTAATTAAGGTACCTTAATGTTTGACATATTTTGCACTATTTTACTTTATTATTAACATCAACAAAATACTTAATGCAACCTTTAATTCTTTGTTCTTGCTTATTATTTTAAGGTCTGCTAAATATATATTAAGGGGATTAAATTCACAACAAAGTTCTAGAAAAAAAACATTGTCGAAATATAAGACTGGCCACTGTACCAATGTAAAAACGCTTATAAAAATTTGGAAATTTTTTTGGAAGGATTTTAATCTGAGTTATACTTGGTTGTTAAAATATTTTCTCGCGTATATTCAGCTAATTCACTTTATCAAAGTGATCGCGGTAGCCTAGGGGTCATGGTTTTGGATTCGTGGCCGGCGGTTTTCCTTCCGTCGCGGGTTCGATATTTGGCCACCAAAGACCCACCGTGTAGCCGGGCTGATGCACGCTAAATCTGTAAAGGCCCAAAGTCCTCCCATTGGTGTGGTAGGAGAGGGGGTGCCAGTTCAGGTGTAGTCCTCGTCACTAGACCGAGGCTCAAAATTACGAGGTCCATCGCTAATAACACTCGTGTTGCTTCTTGTGTGACGTTAATAAAAACTAAACTAAAAAAACACTATCTAAAAAATTAGATATCTGTAAATTCCACATTTCATTTTCAATTTTTTTTATCTTGCATCTTTTAGAACGCATTGTTACGTTCTCAAGATCATTTAAAATAGAATAAATAATTCAGAAATAATTTTATAATTCATTGTTAGAAAACAGGATAATGCTATACATGCTGCATTGCTTCAAAAAATATAATGAAAGCATAAATACATTTGTAAAAATGATAAGATGTCTTTTTCGTTTAATCCCCAAATATCTATTCATTTCTGTGGAGTTTACTTTCTTTGGTACACACGGATAAAGGGCCCTGATATTCCCTAGTGATCCTTCTCTATTTTTGACCCTCCTACTTGACAAAGTTTTTTTCCCCCATTTTCCTTCTTCTTCAAATTTCTAGTCCGTAGTTACACTTTTTTTTTAACGCCACCATCACATCATTCGCAAATGTATCGACATTTCAAAATTATTTGTAATTTAATATCGTTTATAAACAGAGAGTAAGATTTTATACAAATCCCAAAATTTTTATTAAAGTAAGATAACTCGAAAACATGATTCATAAACATTATATGATAATAAAAAGTGCAATTTAAGTTAAGCAAGCCAATATAATCAAAGCAATTAACTGAAATAAGTAAATTATGAAACAAGATTTCTATAAGTTCATTCATCGTACATAAATATATCGTTCTCTCAGATTCACTTGAGAAACAAAAACAAGAATACTTAGATTGGATTAAAATTTTAATGAAATATCAAAAGCGCAAAACGAATTTCGTTGAAATCGGAAAAATGTAAAATAAATAATTGACGATGAATATAATCTAAGAAACATAGAAACATTTGAAATAAAATATAGAACTTCCAGAATTTTATGTGAAGCTGTAAAGAAAATGGAAATTTGATTTTAATTCTATTAATGTATAATACAAAAAGTATTCATTTGAAGTAATTGTTACACATTTATTTGTCAAATATTGAATTATAACCTAATGTGTCATATAAATTATATAACTGCAAAGAATTTTGTGAAGAAGAAACTTCTAATTTTCGAATTATTTCCTCACACACTCAAATACCTATAACAAAAGAATAATAATTATGATTATGTAAAACAGGGGGGGGATGATCACTAAGTTTCCAGCTTTAAATGTAACGTTTCTTATTTCAAACTTGAACTATTTTTTTATTCTTTACGGAAAGAACTACTTTAGAACAGCATTATTTCTTAAACCTATTTTTTTAATTTTAAATCGAATTGCTTTAAATTTTTAATAAGAATTTACTGTTATTAATATTTCATAAGAAATTCTATATGTATTGAATTTAAAATAATATATAAATTTTAGATATATTTTTCGTATTACTCAAAAAGTTAACTTTATTCATTGATCTATTTGAAAAATTATAAATTATTTATACAAGTTTTTGAATTAAGTGAAAGTAAATTATATTTACCTTTTACTTTTTTTATTAATTTTTCAGGATTTTTACTCTGGAATTGTAATCAAATCGGAAAGTGTCATCATTACTTATTTACAAAGCCCAGAGTACTCTTCTAGTCTAAACTTCTACCCTGATTTAATTATAAATTATTTTATTTTCGGGTAACCTAGCAGATTTGTTTACAGTAAACAGAAAATAAATACAGGAGCCATCAGAAAAAAAAAACTATTGATGGAAATGCATTTTTATAATAACATATGTAGCGTTTTACTTCAAAAGTAAATATTTTAATATTTTTATATTCAATTCACTTTAATTTCTAAGGGTAAAAAAAATATTTAGCAGTATTGAATATAAGGACTGGAAAGTAGTCATTTACTTGAAGGATAGGAGCGAAGTATTTATTAAACCAGAAGTTAAAGTTCTTAAGCTATTTTGTATTATCATTTTTTTCTGTTTCCCTAAAATGTAGTATTTAGCCTTATGTCAAAGTAACAGAAATATAAAAGAGTATACACAAACGCAAAATAATACTGCAATAATAATATCCAAATATTTTGAATTATTATCTAACTAAGTTATGTTTTTATCTCAAATGTAATATTGATTTATATATACATGGAATCTTTCACGTTTCTAAACACATTTTGTTTTAATATCAGTATTAAATTATTATGATATAATGTAGCTGCTTTGAAATTTCCAAAAACTGGAAGAAATTGAATTTATATTAATGTTTGTATTATAAAACTCAACTTTTCTTTAATATATAATATATATATATATATATATATATATATATATATATATATATATATCTCTTTCTCTATCTATTAACTCATTTATTATAAATATGTATATTCATTGTATGTATATCATTTATTATATAAATATATTATTTAGTGACCTGTAAATGTATGTATATATATATATTGGTATTCATTCAAAACTGTAACGGAATAATTTTTTAAATGCTGCAAACAATAATTTATATTAAAACTAGTTAATTTGTAATAGTAATTTTATGATTCAGAGGGCAGTAATGCATAATTCATTCAAACATTCAGTAATATTCTTTAATAATATATCAATTTAATCTGCTTAATTGATACCTCCTCAAACTGCCATTTGAGTATACAATCTTTCCACCTCAAAGATCAACAGTTAATTTACTATTAATGTCCTTTTTAATAAATTCTTGGAAGACGTTTTACACTGTTCATAATTTACGATGAAACTTTTCCGTTACATATATTAATATATGGAATTCTTTATTCCTACTTAATTTATTAAGACTCTAATTTCAAATATCTTTTTAATCATTTCTCTGTCAATCGAATAGATTAAAGAACTATTCGTTTTAATTTGAGCAAACAGGACTTAAATTATTTAATCTTTTTTAAAGTCTACAAGATTTCAATATGTAAAAGAAATTCCTTAGCTACATTTAATATGCAAGTTTTTAAATTTTGTTAATGCAATCATCCATTATATAAAACAAGTCATTTTAAACTGTACACAAAAAGTTTAAGTTTAAGGATCAATCAACTTTTTAAATTTACAAAATAGTCTTCAAGAGAGAGTATTGATTATCAAATTCACTAAGTTTTTTTTTTTTTGCACATGTTTCAATAATAGTGGGAAAATAATTGTTTCTTAGCGTCAATAATGACAACGGCTTAGAAAAAAAATTTAACGGCACTTTTTTTTCTTAAGTTATTATTTTAGAAATTCTTTAAGTTCGGTAAAAAAATTCCTTAAGATGTATGGTCAAATTCTAATGGAAACATTTCTACGAAAAGGATGAATGGAATATAATTGTTGAAATAATTTCCTACTTCTCCTGCATTTGAAAAAGAATTAATCTTGCAAGATCATAAATTAAAAATACTAGAATAATAACGTATATTCAGAAATATAGTTTTGCAATCAAATTATATACTACGCCGTAACACCATTACAATCCATTTATTCTTGAAATGCAGCAAAATAATATTTTTTTTTTGCTAATCGAAATGTATATATATATATATATATATATATATATATATATATATATATATAT
>BMAW01003621.1:0-19217 GCA_019974015.1 Nephila pilipes
TAACATAATATATAAAAGCTACTTCTGAGTTTGCTAATACCTCGTAACAGAGAAGGGAACAATTTCATTTGTGGCTGTGGTGTGAAAGAGTCTGCTGGGGCTTACTTTATTTAATTAAGAACAGGTGTCATTACCCTGAGGTATTTAAGTTATTACGTTCCCATGGGGTTTACTGTATTTGGTGGACCACGGTAGCCTGGTGGTTACGGCAGCAAACGCGATGCCGGCGGTTTTCGTTGAGTCGTGGGTTTGAGCACTGATGCCTCTGAAGACCCACTGTGTAACCGGGGCTGATGCACGTTAATTCTGCCGGGGCCCAAAGTCCTACCGTTGACGTGTTGAGGAAATTAGGAGAGGAGTGCCAGCTGAGGTGTCGTCCTCGTCACTTGACGGAGATTCAAAATCATAAGGTCCATCGCCAATATTCATCATGTTGTTTATGGTGTGACATGAATAAAACAAAACAAAACCCAATTGCTGTATTTGGTAAACAAGAGCGATGAGCCCCCGAGATTTCCTAGTGATCTTCCTCCATTTTCGGCCCTTCTTGTCAATAACTTTTCCCTTTTTTCCACTTTTTTTCCAAACGTCTAGACCAACATTACACCTTGTTTGGCGCAGCATATCCTCACCTGGTTCTTGCGCCATTGAGCTCTACCCTCACTCACCTTTGCGTGAATGATAATGTTTATGACCGAATGCATAACGTACAAATGTTAAATGAAATGTCTGAGATTACTCGCTATAAATTGATAAATACTTTTGATGCGCATATTTTTTTTCGGTTAAAAGGCGTGCTATGAATAGAGAGAAACTTTTTTTTTATATTCAAAGTTTTATCTAGCTTTGTTTTAGAATAAAGTGAATTTTTTTAAAACGGCGTAAAGTGAAAACTTTTACGCCGTTTTTATCTCGAAATTTGAATTGAAACCCAATCCCTGAAACTGTATCAATTCTTGCGAAAGAATGCTGAGAAGTGGCTCCATGCTTTGATAGGAATCAACGTCATTAACGAGCTTTGGGCTGTTTGGGGAGCCGCACGCGAATCTCGGTAATGGGTGCCAATCGAATTGCTAATGAACCCCAGAGGAGGTGTGGACAAAAATGCGGTTACAGTGCAATCATGTCTCGCAATTATTTCTGAGAACAGAAGAGCGCATTAGGGGAGGATGGTCCGAGTTTTGGTTCCCTTTCGCGGAGGCTGGAATAGGGTTGATCAAACGACAGGGGGAAGACAGGAAATGGCGCAGAGGTATGGAATGGCATTCCACATTTGGCTGTATTCTGAAGTTGATTTGCTTCGCTTCTCGTTCGAAAAAGTCATAATTTTAATTGACAACTTCCTCTGAAATAAACAGTAAGATAAGTACATTTTTAACGAACAACTTTTTGTAACGTATCAGTCCCTTAATAATATTTTCTTTCCAGTTTCCTCTCTTTACTGCTAATCTTGAAAAAAACACAAGAAAAAGTGCATTAAGAACGAACTAAAATGTAATAGACATCCCAGTTTTTTGTTTCGGTTTAATTCGTCGTTTGTCAAGCAGCATTAATGGAGATATGTTTGTCACTAGCTTTAAATTTTTTATTAACTATTTGACATATCAGAATCGATAGGGTGAAGCTATTCTTTTTCGTATCTCATCTGTGATCTTAATAGTTAATCATTTAATAAAATCTAAGTTTCAACTTAAACTCAAGCTCTGACAAAATGATTAAAATAGTCAGTTATATTTCAAAATAGAGTTTATTAATCCTTTAAAAAGGAAGATGCTCTCCCCCCAGTATCAAGTCTTTATCCTCAAGTACTAACAACTTTTATGATGTATCGAAGAGTACGCTTACCGGAATATGATGCGAATACATCCTTCAAATATAATCTCAACAAATCACGTAGACTCGCAAAAAGACTCCCGAGAACATCACACAAGCACCTTTTCACTTACCGTAATATTATTATTATCTTAATTTAATTTTCTGTCGCTTTTGTAAGACTTGAATATATATATGTTTATTCTATTTCAGAAGTTTACATAATTTGCCTCATCACATCATTTCGAGAATAGCCCTTGCTACAATGGTAATTAAATGTCAGGAGATTATTTCCACACAACCCGTTCTTTCTGTAGGTATACATTATATTTTCAAAAAGTCTATCAGAAATATATTTTACTTTTAGCTGATGCAATGCATGTGTAGAGAGAGTATGTGGTTGCATGGGTTTATTGTGCACACAATGTTATCGTTTTATTAGAGTAGCGTGAATAAATATTTCTACTCGTTTACTGTAATGTAATGAGTAAAAAAATGCTACTACAATATGTGAAAAAGGTTTGTGTAATTTTAAAATAAAGATAAACATTAAAAGTTGTTATAAACTTTGAAGTTGTTTTTGAGTTTTGAAATATATCGACATTGGAAGACAATGCCCAGCGCGTGTATAGTTGTCATGTAATATATAAACTCTATATATAAATCTCGAGAGAGAGAGAGAGAGAGAGAGAGATTTGCATATATTTTTATGGCAAGGCTCAGGGTTTTACGAAGAGCTAAAAAACTCACATCCATTAAAATTTTAACATAGAAAATATTTTAAATCGTCTTTCTTTTTCAGAATGATTATTTGTAGATGACCCTGTTCTCCAGTTAATACATTCCGAAAAAAAGAACGTAAGTTGTCAAAAAATAAAATAACATAACATAAATATTTTTAATATGCATTAACCATCTGCAAATTAAACTTACCTGATAACATATTGAAATGAATGATTTTCTGGACATGAAGTGGTTTTTAAAAACATTAAAAGCAGATCTTAAAAGTGGAAAAACTAAATTCTCGATTTGAGAAATTCCCATTCTGTCTGTCACAAATGTAATTTTTTTTTTAAACAAGTAATATTTGTGAAAACCCAGAAAGAGTTTCACATCACTTGATTTTTCAACAAAACATTTCAACAAATTGTACATTTTCTATATATCCCCAATGCCTTTTTTTTTATAATTTTTTTGTCTTATTTCATAAATTGACGATGATTTGAAGAAATAATTTTGAAAGAAAATTCCATATATAAAGTATGGAATTCTGCAAAACGATTACATTGCTCTACGAATGATTGAATTTAAATTAAAAAGAAGATATACATTGTTACGAAAAATATGATTCGATTTAAAAAGACTGAATTTGAAATGAAAAAAGAGTAATTAAATTTGTAAAATATTTATGCGGAATTAAAAAGCTACAGAAACATCTACAGAACATTAAATTTTTATCAGAATATTCATACATACACAAATGATGCTTAAAATATGCTTCTATGCAAGGAGAAATGCATTTTTTGATAGACAAAATATGCTTGATTCAAGATTCCCCAACTTACGCCAGGTGCTGGCGAACAAAGCTTCAGGCTATCAAAGCCCACCATTCGCCAAGCCTAAAAAAGAACATTAAGAAACTTCCGCAGCACGCCACGGCGGATACCGCAAGGTCCATAAATGCCAAAAAGGTCATAAATTGTTACCTTAAATAAGGACTTACAAATGACTGATGAGACTGGTAACTACAGTCTCCGAAGTGTAAATATTGACACTCTAGCCGCTAGGTTTCCCATTTCCCTCTCTATTAGGCGTCGTTATCTACTTGTTCTCGTGAGAAAATATATGCCATAATTGTAGAGTAGAGAGCCCGGCATTGAAAAAAGTGACAGAGTGAACTAACAGTGAGTATTTGAATTGGAAATCAATCTCATAAGTAGGATTGTGGATTTGTCCTTCGAACGGTAGCGATAGAGTTGATATTGAATTAAATGGACATTTTTATGTAGATGTTTTGTGACATAAAGGATGTGTGATGTCGATTGCGTCTAAGTGTAAATAGAACGTGCAGAGGTGTCATTAAAGGGTAATTTATTTTTAGTAATTTATCATTCTTAAGTGGAGTAAGAAATGACAATTTTATGGTACAATGTATAGACACTTGAAGAGATTGTGCTTTGTGAATACATAATAAGGAGGTGAAATTTTCTGGAGTTATTGCTCTCCCTAAATGAATGTGTAATAGTTCTTGTTTAATGATAACCAAATTATGGGAAAAAGAACATTTATGTTTAAGTTTCTTCATTAAAGCCTTTTTGGTTTGGTCTTATTTTTGCAGGCACAGTAATTATTAATATTAAAGTTTATGTGTTGAGTGTTTGATCATTATATATGCGAAAGTAGATATTAAAGTAGGGGTGAATTGAATATACGATATAAATAAAAGAATAACGTGATTTTTTAGCAGACTAAGAGCAGCTACTCTTGGCTGAGAACTCTCTCAGAATGAAAACACAAAGTTTATATAATACATGAGAATATTCCAAAACACCGCTCTGTAATTTTTTAGTTAAGTTTTTATTAACTAGAAGCAACACGATGGCTACTGGTGACGGACCTCGTAATTTTTAACCTCGGTCAAGTGACGAGGAAGACACCCCCTCTCCTAACTTCCACACCATGACAATGGAAGGACTTTGGTCCTCGACAGATTTAACGTGCATCAGCCCCGGCTACCCGCTGGTCTTTAGCGGTCAAAGCTCGATCCCTCAACTGAACGAAAACCGACGGCCATGAATCCGAAACATGACCACTAGGCTACCACGGACACACACCACTCTGGAAGCATAAGGAATATTCTGGAAAATTTTAGAAGTTATATAAAACAGAGAACACACACAATTAAACAAAACTGTAACATGAATTCCTTAATATCGTCAGCACTGGGTTTTGAACCCGGGATTTCTGGTATCGTAGACGAGCTCTTTACCTCTGCGCCATCGATGCTTCTCAGCTTCATGGCAATACAACGTGAAATGATAAATTATGTGACAAGGTGACTTTTTTTTTTTAAAAAAAAAATAAATAAATAAAATAAGTTGAAAGTTGTATATCAGAAACGACGAAAATTGTGGCACATTTGATTTTTAGAGCTTTTAAATCTAGTTTGTACCCAGATAAGATTTAAAATGCAGATTCTTTACCTGGAAGTAAATTCAAGGAATTTACTTAGCTTTCTTTGCTTGAAGTAAATTTTTAAAATAATAAGTGAAAAATTATTGAAATGAACCATTTATGAAGACAACGCTATGTTACAAGTGGGCGTTCTTTTACATAGTACTATAATTAACAGTATTGCGATTTTGGAACCTAATCTATCAGTTAATGTTCTACATAAAGCCCTATAAAGAGTCATATCTTTTAACGATTTACTCTTTTATATTGTTTAATTACCGCTTTTTTAATAATATGAAAATTGCATGACACTAGAATTTGTGTTCCCAACTTTCAGTCCCTCTCAACTCGAAATGTCATGGTCGCTGCTTTAAAAGTTTCAGTCGTCGCTTCCTGTCACTGTCGCTGCTTCGAGAAGCAGCTGAATCTGAATGCAAAAGTTTGTAGAATATAATCCAAAATTAATAATATATTGGAGTATATAAATTAAATTTATTGAGTGATTAAATATGTTCCAAAATTAATGGGATTATAAATACAATTAAGAATTAACTAGGTATAGGAACATATGTTCTGAAAGTAATAGGATATCGCAACCTATCAACAAACTGGAGCTAGTACAATAGAATCTATTACTTAAAAGTAACAGTTGGGCCCACCCTAACTATATATCCTTATTCCTTTTTTTAATGACAGGAATCTTTTGTTATTTATAATTATCTTAATTTATTACCGAGATTAAATCTGAATATTTTATGTTTTAAACGTTATATAGTTATTTCATAATACAAAAGATATTTGAAATATATGTCAATTTAATGAAGTGAAATGAGAAATGAATTATTTCAATGCATTCTACGCTAGAGTATTATTGACGTTAGAGTTTATCATTTTGAAAAGCAATGATAAGTACTCAACAATTTACAAAGACGACGCTTGAGCTGGGAATTTCCTCTCCGAAACTCCACAAAATAATCCACATAAAGATATTTACCTACATTAAACACACATACGAAGTACAGCTATTAAATCACGAGAGCGAAGGGGTAAAACATTTTATTTTGATTTCATATATATTTACTTATTATCACTTTCGATATACACTCCTCCTCCATTCCTACAAAGTTCCAAGCGAATATTTCATTGTTCGAAACAGTGCTGGAAGTCTTCGTCTGTTAGCAGACGAAGCTTGTGCTGGAAGAGCGTCTCTTCAGAACGCTCTTTTCTCTTTTCAGCTTCAACGGACACACATCTTGTTCCTTTTAATACATATTTCACCTTAGGAAGTAGATAAAAGTCCGGTGGCTCAAGATCAGATGAATAAGGAGGATAGTCTAACACTAAAATGCTGTACTTGGCTAGAAACCTCTTGACAGACAATGCGGAATGACTTGTTCTTCCACAATTCGTGTCGTTTCCCCCTTTTTCTTTCAAGGAGTTCAGCAAGATCGTGAAGGTAATAATATTGATTAATTGTTTGACCTTCAGAAATCCAGTGAAGGTACAGAATACAATGAATATCGGGAAAAAAACAATCATTGCTTTGAATCTTGATTTACTCTTTCGAGCTGTTTTGGCCCTCAGTGAAAGATGGACTCTACCATCAAAGAGCTCTTCCATGGATTGGAGTTTCGTTTCAAAATCATAAGTAAAAAACCACGAGTTGTTACACTTTATTATCCCTTCCAATAATTTCGGGTCATTTTCAGTGGCATTCAAAGTGTTAGTACAGAAAGAATTTTGCGAGCTTCTTGTACAAACGTGAGAATTTTAGACACCATTTTGGCGCATATTTTTTTTTTTTTTTTATATATGTTTAAATTGTTTTGTAAACTTTTTGTCACGCAGATTCTTTGTCAATTCCTACAGTCTCAGCAATCGCATGAATACTTGTCGGACGGTCAAATACAGCCAGATTAGTGACATTTTCGATATTGTCATTCGTTTTTTGAAGCGGTAGGGCGACGCTGGTGTGAATCATTTAACGTCTTCTCTGCCAACTTGAAAATGCTTAAATTTTTCGAAAACACGTGCATGCGATAAACATTTTTGCCATACACTTCTTTCAATAAATTATAAATTTTAAGGGCTGTTTTTCTAAGTTTCATGTGAAATATTACAACTATTCGTTGCTCTTTTGTTAAGTTAATAATTTTTCCCGCGAAACAAAAACAAACAAAAAAAAATAACTCTAATGAGAAAGAAGGCTGCGGCTATACGGATTTCCTTGCAGAAACGAGATGCACTGCATTCAAAAGAAAAGGCTTCACTATTTCACTCTAAATAGCTGTCGGTTGCTGGTGTTTGGCGCATGCGTACTTCTTCTGTAGCAGCATTAATCTCGTTATTTATAGTCACACCTCGTATATAAACAACGTACTGAGTTCCTACATATTCTTTATGTGTTGTTCAATTACAATTCCATGATGTTTAATAAGTGTTCCTTTTTTTTTCTAAGCTAATTAAATTATATAAAAACATGAATTAAATTTGAAACTGTCTAAAGATTTATTTCAAGAAATTAGCTTTTGTTATGGTTTCTTTTTTAAAAAATGTATTATATATTTTAGGATATCATAAAAAAAGAAGTATTTTTATTTAAATACAAAATATAAAACGGAAGTAATAGATAAACTAAACTAATTGCAAGTAGATAAGATGGTTTATTTTCATTGTTATTTGCTCTTTTTCTGATTATTTTACATCAAAAGTTGTATTCAAGATATCTTTTTAATTTCCTGTTATTTTCTAAGAATATCATCAAATGAATATTCTCATGATAAAAAATTTTTTAAAAAAAGGATAACTATAAACGTCTAAAATCGATTGAGATGCCTTTTAAATATAAAGAGTTTGCTGCTTATTTTATGATCAGTAGATAAATCTAATGAACCTAATGGAGAAAAAATTATATAATTGCTAACTATAATATTTCAGAATTTAAAGCATAAATTAGAAAATTTTATTGATTCGTTTGATTTTAAATATAAAACTTACACTCATAAATCATTTCAAATATCTATAGTCCAAAGTTATACACACTCTCAGGAACCAACTTAAATTTTCAAAAACTTTTGTAGTTTCTCTAAATCTATAATGCTCTTCAAAAATCTCTAAATCTATAATGCTTATTCAATCTTCATAAAATTCCCAACAATTTCAACAAAAAATTCATAGATTTCACAGTTATTAAAATTTTTCGTTATTTTTTTCACACATACTTAAACTCAGTTTTGGGATTTAAAACTTAAAGCAATATTTCAAATCAAGTTTTTTTACTCATATTTATTAAATAAACAGTTAGATACAAAGGGTTTGTATTGATTCGTCAATAAGAGGAGGAAACTAAACTGTCAAATGCATTTTTTCCCCAAATACTATATAAATATTTTTCTGTGGTGAAGTTTTTTTTAAATAAGTTATCAAAATAGTCAAAATCGTATGTAGAATTATTTTTGTTATACAATTAAAATATTTTGAAATACAGTGTCTATCAAAGAAAAATTAAATCATGAGGAACATTTTTAATGGAAAAAAAAATCATTTAAAAATGAATGAAATCAAAACTGAAAAGTATTAAGTCCTTTAGTACGAAAAAAAAAAAAAAAAACCATGATGGCTGAAGAATAATTCATTTTAAATAATGTTTTGTCAATACTAAATAATTGTCTAATTTTTTTAATCAAAAATATTTGTCGCAAATTTGGTTTCGTGGTAAATTTTTTCGTAAATTTGGTTTTTTGTGTCTCGTGTCCTTTTGACACTGAAAGAGTTTTAAGGGCTCTTTTCAGTTAATATTCCCTTACCGTTTCCCTTCTGATTGTGACCGTGCGAAAAATCGAAATTAAAAATATTTTCATTCAGAGTAAAGCTTATGACTTACAGACTATGTCAAACTTTATTCAAAAATTCCGGTTACAGTTTTATTCAAATATTTTAAAATCCTTTAGAAGTTTTACTAAATACTGATTGTCTAAAGTATCGGTGTAAAGTTGTAAAAAAGATCTTTTGTTCGTCTAAATAAATTATCTTATGTTACAATATGAGCAATTTTGACGTGATACCATGACAATCAAGTGCCTTGAAGTATTAAATTAGTAATTCTGTTGTCATTACAAAACACTTTAAAAATCAATAATCATAAAATTATTATTTTTTCCTCTTTCAAATCAGCGGATTCGAACACGTAACAGAAAACTGAGAAATTTATTTTGATTTTGAATCAATGAACGCCTTATTTTCACCATTTCAATTAACAAGAAAACGATTCTTGAGACGTTATTTAAGCGTCTCTTACGTTTTAAATCTTGGTGGCGCTCCCCTTAATTTTGTTGTGGTTGAACGTAGATGAGGCATTTTAAATATGTTATAAGGTCCTTGTGTTGGCATAATGCTAAAGTTTGGAGAGTGTAGGGGCTGATAAGGTGTCATGGAGGTTTTTTAGTGGCGTCGGAGGTCGTTGTCGTCAATTGATATTGGCACAAAAATATAGATTCGTTGCCTCATATCGCCGCGGTAGCCAAGTGGTCATGGTAGCGAACTCGCGGCCAGCGTTGTTTTCCTCAAGTAGAGCTTTTGAACCCCGATGCCACTAAAAAACCTCCATGAAGTGGGTTGATGCACGTCAAATGAGTCCAAAATCCTCCCGTTTGTGTGGTGTGTAAGTTTGGAGAGGGAGGTTATGACGATATAATATTCCTATTTGTCTCTTGTGCCTGTGGCCGAGGTAGCCTAGTGGTCATGGTTTCGGATTCCTGGCAGGCGGTTTTCGTTCAGTCGCGGGTTCGATCCTTGGCCGCCAAAGACTCGCCGTGTAGCCGGGGTTGGTGACCGTTAAATCTGTCGGGGCCCAAAGTTCTCCCGTTGGCGTGATGTGGATGTTAGGAGGGGGGATCCAGCTTAGGTGTCGTCCTCGACACTTGACCGTGGTTCAAAATTACGAGATCCGTCGCCAATACCCTTCGTGTTGCTTCTATTGCGACATTAATAAAAACTAAACCAGTTGCCTCTTGTGCCATAGCTAAACTAATTATACTAACACTAAAAAGTCCATAACTTAAGCAAGAAGACGTTAGACAGATCTCAGACACAATATTCATTCCATAGATTTGTACTATAATGACAAATGAAGACCTGTTCTCCAAAGTAATACCCTAGAAATATTCCCCCGTCTCACTAATACCGAGTTAAGGTTAGCATACCACAACTTTCCCGGTTGAAGTTGACTTGATTCTTGGCTTCGTCACGATCACTCTCACCCGTAGCAACTCTTGATCTCGTCTACCACCTGTAAGGCATAGACTCAACGCTAGTGATACTCAACCTCAGTCGTGTGACTCTCGCTTTGCTTACATACTTTCCTATCTACAACACTTCATTTTATTTCTACCTGCCTCTAATTTAACTAATCACGTTTCATTTTGGTTGGGAAGAAAATTGTCAATCAATCTTAATTAAAAGTCTCCAAGGTTAGTGAAGAGAAAACCGCGAATAGCCAACGTCACAAGGTGCAACTCGTCATTTATCATAGGTTCAGAACTATGAGATCTGTCGTTTCCAACCGCAACGTAAAAATTCTAATTCCAGAATTCTATAAATAATTCTGCTTTCTTTTACAGTGTGCTTTAAATCATTTTAAATTGTTAAATTCGTTAAATATTTATTCACGAATTGTTAAATATGTTTAAATACTCCGCAGTAATGAATCAACTACGAAATAAATTCGGAGGTTTTTTTTATTTTTTATTTATTTTTTATTCCTCTTGCTTTGCAAAAAAGAATAAACTTTGTAAAGCCTAAGAGTCAATTTCAAAGAATCGCACTGAATCATTCAACGTTAAGGTTTTCATTTTTACTTGGAATCAATCCAATAATTAGATTTTCAGACACTATTCATAACGGGAAAAGAAACCTTTTCCAACTAGTCCTTCGGTATTCAAATACTAACCAAAATCATGCATTAGGGAAGTTACATTGTTACGACGAACTGAGTAAATGACTGGCGACTAGTCAAGGTGTGCGCTGCAGGAGATGATTAACCTTCAGCACCTCTTAATCAGAACTATCACTAGACCAACCCAATTTTAGGACATCATCAATAACGGTATTTGAGAAGTGCGATATAATTGACAGCTTCGGATAATCGTCACCATTATAGCAGCAATAAGAAAGCGCCATTACATCCACAAAATTATACAGGGCAGCAGACGCTTCGTAATTTTTTTTTCGCCAACTGGCACTACTTAGCAGCTCAGAGGTGTAGAACTGAGGACTATCAATATCTAACACCTTATAATTAGGTTTTCCCCACAATCCTGCTTGCTCGTCTGTCAATATGTATTTTGCAAATCATAACATTTTTATGGTCTGGAGAACGCTAAATAGGCGCTGTTAATGCGTTTAAGGGGGATTTCAGGGCTCTCTGTCCTGGAATATAAGAGCTTCTTTGACGCTTTTTTGCTTATGAATGGTCATTGTAGTCCAAATAGTACAAAAAGGAACATATTTATTATTCCGAGAAATGATATAGCGCTGATGCTGATACAATAGCAAGAATTTTTTACACACGGAATATCATAGGTTATAAAAATTCGTTATTGTTTGAATGAGCTATAAAACTTTTCTTTTAATTTTGCACATCTTTGGACTCGGTAATTTTTCAAACTGTTTCTTTCTTTCTTTTTTCATGACGCAATAAATTCAGCGTAAGTTCTGATAAAAAAATGGGGGGGGGGAAATCATGATTATTTTATTATTTATTCAAAACGTGATGCCTTATTTTCTAGAATATACAGATCGTGATTACACATTTTAGAGCGATTTTGATAATGGATTAGGACACGGTAGTCTAGTGGTCATATTCGCGAACTAGAGGGCAGCATTGCTGACGTCGAGTCGTGGGTTCGAACCTTGATGCCACTAAAACGAGCTAATCTGTCGACGTATCCCAAGTCATACCCGAGAGTGTAGAAGTTTGGAGAGGGAGGTACCAGCTCAGGTGTCCTCGTCACTTGACCGACATTGAAAATTACGAGGTCCGTCGCCAATAGCCATCATGTTGATACTAAGTACGACGTTAATATGCAATCAATTGATAACGGATTAAAAATACAAATATTTTGGGAGAAATTCTTGGCAGCAGCTTATTATTTAAACTTAGAATTATTGTCTGATACTTTAGAATTTATTTTTCTTTTAAAATGACGGATGTAAACAGCTTGTCAATCGGAGTACTCGTAATGTTTTTGCGCTTACCGAAGGAGAAATATTTTTATATCATGATTTTTAAAAAGTTCTGAATTGCACGGTATAAATATTTTTCAGAGCAAATTTAGCAACATTATTAATTGGAAAACAAAAAGCCGACAGTCACCATTTGTTTCTACTTGGAAAAAAAAAATCTCCGAATAGATATCCGAAAAAGGAAACATTTTGTTTCAAACGTTTCTGTAATGAAATCAATGTTACGGCTCCCGTCTACCGGCCAATTTGATTTCGTGTTTATTTTCTTCCTTTGCTCTCAAATCTTTACTGTTTGATCTATTTGGATACAATAAAGTGCATCCGAAAGTGCAAAAAATAGTAAAGGCTTTCGTGGAATTACTTTTTTCCTCCGATTTTAACAACATTCAGAGATAACTTTACATGCATGAAAATAATAAATTATATTATATAAAAAATCAACTTATGATCATTTTATATTTATGTTTTTAAAGTGAATTTTAACCTTTTTGTGTGGTTTTAAAGGGTTTTAATCTTCTGAGTTGTCAACATTGGTTAAAAGAAAAAGTAAATATTTTTTTTGAAAAGATCAAAGTACACACCCAATTTCAATTTTGTTTTGTAAGCTATTTTTGAAAAGTTATTCTTTAAAAAATTTTGAAATAAAAAAAATTAAATTATGTTGCATAGAATGTACATACAGTCGAATGTGTTTGTATCGAACTTAAAAATTCCTGGAAAAAAATTCAATGGACTGAAATACATATTGATAATTTTCCGTGTTTTCTTACTAAAATAACTATGTACATTTTAATTTTAGGAATAAATGAAACATAAGACAATAAAGTATTCAAGAAATTTACTTAAAAATGTATAAATTTATTATCAATGTATGTTGGTGTACATGAAAAAAAAACTAAGTTTTTATTTATTTTTCGATAAAGTAGTCCTAATACATTTTTGAGTATAATTCTTTGCTACGTTAATACCAGAGATGTAATCATTACTTCAGGAACGTTAGGAATAAATCTTGTTCTGACAGTCTGGAATGTTTCCAATATTTGTTTCCTCGGTGGTTTTCCAATTAATTCGTCTTTGTTGTCATCATAATCTCTAGATTCATTTTTATCAATGTAGTCATCAAATATGTCCTGATGGATGGAATAATCAAAGTAAAAGTTGTTTGAATTTGAAAATTGTTCTAATACAAAAACTGTTTTTATAGTGAAAATTCAAGGTTCTTTAAAAAATTCAGTACACAGAGATTTTCGAATTTATAAAAGTTCTAAATATAGAATTTCGATTGTATCACTGAATTATATATCATTCTACACCAAAATTGAAATTACTCATTAAAATCATTGATTGGTACTCGATGAAAAAAGTTACGAAACAAACACAAATAAAACTCTACGAAATTTCCATCCATGCAAGATTCTGGCCTGCAGTAATTTGAGAATCCATGTTTAGATTATGTGATTGATTTAAAAATTCATTTAGTAGAATTTTTAAATAAAAAGTTCTAAATACGAATTATATATATATATATATATATAAAAAAAATAAAACTACTTTCAGAATGTGTATAGTATTTACAGAAGAGCTCTAGGACCACGGTTTTTAATTATAACATAAATTTCATTAAATTTCAGGCTTAAATGTATTAATTAATTGTCTCTCATTTGATTAATTGTTTACAGAATAATAATGTTATAATGCCACATATCTGCATACACACAACTAAAACTAATAAAATTTTTTTATTAATTTGCACATTTAAAGGTTCAAAAGAGTTTTTTTTAAATAAGATCGAAGCGAAAATAAACCTTTTCGGATGTGATATTACTTTTCAGCTTAATAAAATTTTTAATATTTCTGTAAATGTAGAATGTATTTTTAAAATTATATTATATCACAAATTGTAATAGGGCAACTTTACTAAGAAAAACTCAGCACCATGCATTTAATAATATGTTTCCAAATAAAATTCTCACCTAATGACTAAGTTCGAATTGATTTTTTGTAATTATAGAGATTTGTCACTGAAAACCATCATTTAAGAATTGCTTTATTCAAAATAGTAACATATCACTAATTTATGTTGCATTATTTATCATTTTTTATGACAAGCATCTCATGATAAATGACTAAATATAAGTGATATGAATAAATAAAGCAGCAATTGTATCTTCTTAGTGCTTAAGATTATAGGATTCAGTGATAAGGGGGAAAGACATCTCCTCTCCACCTCTCAAGTTTCGTTTGATAAGCATAGAACAGTTGAATACAGAGGCATTGACCATCTGCGTAGTAAGGCAAATATCCTCATTAGCGGTAATATTGTAAGAGTACTTTCGATCGTGAAGAGTGATTTGGGAAAAAAAATTGTAATATTTATCCGCCAGCTTTTTATTTCGGTTCATAGTTGTGCGTATTATTTACCTGTAGATGACGAAATAAGACTGGAATTTTGAGTGGCCTGGATGAGAAATTCGCCTAAAACATTTAAGATGCATTAAATAATATAAAATGTAGCAGACAATCCTACTACTACTTCAAATACTTTGATGTAGGAATTTTTAAGAAATTGTATACAACAACGGAATACTTAAAAACGCAGTGAAAAAAAATAGGTAAGTGTTTGAAAAGTTAAGAAACACATTTTATCTTTTGATTTAGAGGTAAAATTGCAGAAAAACTTGGTAAATAAAAACAACTGAAATATTTTAATGTAATTTTCGTTTAAGCGCATTACGATATAAATAATTTTAAACAAAAATTAGTTCTTTTCAGAAAATTCTCCATAAAAAGTATAATTAAGGAACAGTAAAACGAATGCAAAAAATAAAATAAACCATACTTTTAAAATTACAGCAAGTTTTGAAAATATATGCCAGGAACTTTTATTTTGATTGCAATACACAATTCTACACAAGTATATAAATCATAAGCATACGTTAAAAGTTAAGCTTCTTGGAGGAATATACACATTATTTATGAATTAATTTTCCTGGTAAGTATATATCAAAATTTCATGCACGAGTTGCATACTTAAATAAATGAATCAATTGGTTTCAAATGAACTAAATTAATTTAATTCATTAACTCGCAGTTTTCTAAGGCAGAAAACATAAGTTATATCGAATAATTTTATATGAAAATAAACATATTACAATCACCTTTTTAAAAACCAAAATTATTCGAGCAATGTCATTTACAGGCATTTTAATTTATAAGCAATTATTAAAACAATTGGCTCGAAACGAACAAAACTAATTTCATTTATTGGATTATAGATTTAAATTATATAAACTATTATTTTATATCGAATAATCTGAAATAAAAATGAACGCAAAACAATCACCTATTTCATAATTGAATCATCCTAACAATGTGATTTAGCATCGTTATAATTCATGTTATCATTAATATATAATGCTAATTTAATAAATAAACTTAATTTGAAACGCATTATTCAGAACAAAAACACAGATACTTCTATTCAAATTTATTCAATTCCATTCTTCGAAATCTTTCTTGAAATTTCAAGTTTTAAAAAATACTCCAAACAAAGGCATGAATATACTAAATATCATTAAAATTCCATGTAACTCTGGGCAAAATCCACTTAGAAATATATTCAAGACTGAGAGACTATGAATTCAATTACATGTGCAATAAATAAGTTTGATTAAGGCATGTTAAAAGCTAGGCTTTTAATAAAAAAAAAGGGGGGGGGGTAGAACATGAACAATACAACAGCTAAAATTTAAAGACTTGAATTCTCAAAGAATTATAAGCATCAGTTTCGTAAAAAGTCTTGTACCTATATACGTCATTCGTAAACGAAAATCTTATTCGTATATTTAATTAGACGTAAATTCAATGTCAGAAGTAAATATCGTTCGCATATGCAACTTCAACATCTGTCTTAACAGCAACGGATGAAAACTTGTTCACACAATAAAAAGACAGCTACCTACAGATAAAAACAATGTAATAAAATATTTATCCATGTAATAAATTAATCTCACGAGAGTTAAATATAATTAAATGCAGCTCAGGATTTCCATTTATGTAATACTCTGAAACATTGTAACAAAATGGCTAAAAATCAATCAAAAACTTGCTTTCATTCATTTAAATTCTGCCTACAATTTATCGTACAATGTGGTGACGGCTGCCATTAATATACGTGACACAAAATGTCAGTCAACTCGGAGAGGCAATGAGTCACTTTGTTTAATTGAATTTTGCTTCATTTTGTACTTCCTCTTGTGTGTTCCCAAAATTATGTAATATCTAATAGTTAAATAAAAACAATTGAGCCATTTGATAGTGAGAGTTGTGAAAGAAAGAAAATAAAACCAGATTTTTTAGTCTAATGGAAAACGAAGTAATAAATTTCGGAAGACTGGTTTTATCGTAGATTCATCCATTTAATTTCGGATTTGGCCATTTTTTTTTTCTTTTCTTGATAAGATATGTGGCTGGTTTCTTTGTAGATATATATTTTTTTAAATCGCAAGATTGCTATAAATTTTTCCCGGTGAAAATCTTGTTTACATAGATCAAATGTAAGTTAAGTAAATTTTTTTTTTTATTTTTTTTCATTAAATATTCATACTTATTTACTATTCGATGTTATTTTAACAGAATTTAGAACAATGGTTTATTAATTTAAACTACAGACAGACATTGCGCTTATTTGCTTATTTTGAATTTTCTAAAAATAAAGAGTAGATAAATATTTCAAATTGTGAGAACATAAAATTTATGCGAACTGTCCCGCTTACTTTTATTAAATATATATTTCTTAGAGTTATATATATAAATTTTACAATGTTTTAAATAAGTCTTCACTTAAAAATGAAAAAAAGTATCTAGCATCAATATATTAACTCACAGACTGAAAAAAAATCGAATATCTGGTACATAGCTAAAAGTACATATTGGAAAATATTTAATAAAAAAAATTAACTTAAAGAGAAATCCTGTTAGTAGTTAGCTTATATAAATTAAAAAACTAAAAAGATAAAACAAAGTCCTAATTTAGTTATTAAAGGAAAATGAGATTTCTCACCGATAATTGAAAACATTCACACATACGAAAAAATATTCAAAATAATTTTGGAATTTTCTTAAATTTGTATAAAATTAAATAAAATTATCGTTTAATTTCTGATTAAATTAAAACTTTTAAGCACCTTTAAAACCTTAAAACAAAATTAAATTAATATTATTTATGTTTGTAGTTGTTCCTACTTGTATGAAAACAGTACTGTTCAAGTATAAAAATGTTACGGTATTAAATAAAATATTATTGTAACGAGATATATAAAGCGAATAATATCTGTTTCGCATTTATATTATTGAAAATGCTTCATAATAATAAGAATGCATCTTCCTTCCGAATACAAGTAATCATTATAAAATATAATATTGAAGTAATCATGGTGAATGTCTAAATTTTTTTTCTTTTAAAAGTAAAAATCTCTCATCTTTGCTCAAACTAAATTAAAGCAAAGGAATTTTTTTTTCTACAATACTTACTAGATTCTAACATTTTTAATTAGTTTTTTTTTTTTTTCAAATTCCGTGTGTGTGAACTGCAGAAGATTATTTAATTTTCTGACGTAATTTCTTCCCTATTTTTAGTGGGATTTACTTTTAGAGGGATTCTACACTATTTACTAGATGTCTAATGTTTTTAATTAACTTTTTTTCCGTCAAATTCCATGTGTGTGAACTGCAGAAGATTATTTAGTTTTCTGACGTAATTTCTTCACTATTTTTAGTAGGATTCTACTTTACTTTTAGAGGGATTCTACACTACTTACTAGATGTCTAATGTTTTTAATTAACTTTTTTTCCTTCATATTCCGTGTGTGTGAACTGCAGAAGATTATTTAGTTTTCCGATGTAATTTCTTCCCTATTTTTAGTGGGACTCTACTTTCCCCCTTGACTATTTCATTATTTCTTAAAATATTCATAAACATTCCTTTCCTGAACAATTTTTTGTGGTTTCTTATGTCTTATAAATTTAAAGTTGTGTGCCCATTGGATTAGAAAAACTTCCAGACTAATTGCAAAACAGAAAGCAATCAATTAGTAGATATATTCCGGCGAAAAGAAAACTATGGAAGATTAATAGTATCGCTTTATTCAATTATCAGCAGATACAGTATAATTTGTTTCAGACGCGAAGAATATCGCCCACGTTGCTAACGTGATGATCATAACAAAACAAGGATATCGCGAAAGTCGTAAAATAACCCACTCGTTTTCATTGCAGCTTGACAAAATAGGCATCACTGTTAATGACTCAAAAGACTACTTAATTATGCTATTAAGGTATTAATTAATTAACACAATTATTTAACTTCTAAAACAAAATGTTTTCCGTGATGAAAAAATTATTATTATTATTATTATTTTGCAGAATCAGATAGAAAATATCTATATTCGAAATTTTCAAATTCTACTGGAATCTTATCATCAGTTCGATTTTTGGGGAGAAAAATTAAAGGGTATATACTAGATAGCTGATACCAGCCCGCTTCGCTGGGAAGACTATAATATTATATTTTGGAACCAATACGTAAAATATCAAGAAAACTTTCAATTTTTAAACGATAATGATAATCTAAATTTATAATTTTAAGAAATTGATTGCCTGTTAAAATGATTATCCACGACTTTCAAATATATGAGAAAAATAAAAAAATTTTTAGTAAAAAGTCACCCCATATATATATATAACATGGATAAAATTCATTCAACCGTATACAAATTACACCTAGTATTACCAAAGATACAACCTTTTGCCAGAAGATTCATCATGTGCTTAGCTTTCAAATGAAATACCCTCGCAATGACATCGTGTTTATCATAAGATTTTTGTCCTTCCCTCAAGAGATCTTTGATTTCTAAACATTTAGGATGGCAAGTGACTGCAATCCTAAAAAAAAAAAAAAAAAGACGTGCAAGTCGGGATGTACAAAATGT
>BMAW01003621.1:27619-40755 GCA_019974015.1 Nephila pilipes
TAAAACTTCATTGATTTGGCTATTTTGATAATTTACTGATTTTTTTTTTTTCAATTAATTATGTAATATTTGTAGTTTTTTGGTTTCAACGAATTTTTAAAATTTTTTAGAGGTTATAATTTGTAATGTTTTAGTAACATTTTGTAATTAACAATAGTCATTATATATACACACACACACACACGTATATGTGTATATATATATATATATATATATATATATATATATATATATATATATATATATATCTTATATGTGTGTGTAAACAAGATCATATAAAGTACACATTATAAACTCTAACATATTTTAAAAATAATTTAGAGCAAAAACAGCTAAAAGGAAGAACCATATAGTTAAAAAGGTAACCAAGAATCAAAGTACAAATATTATCAAGTGAAACCATTTTAATGAAAATAAGAAAAAATTTCACTTAAAAACATCAAGCAATCTATTAATTTAATACACCAATAACCCTTAATAATCATTTTTACACACTATTTCAGAATCAAATAATTTTAAATCATCGCAAAGTGAGAGAAAGGCAACAATTAAGAACAAAATTGGAAGTATAGATATATACAGCTATTTTCTGAAACTGAAAACACAAGTTTTATTTCCGTAAAAAAAAATTGATAATAACGATTCATTAAATAGTTCTTTTTTTATATTTTTAATTACGGTATAAGTTAAACGATTGTATTATAATTTAAAATAACACATAAACTTAAATAGCAAAATTTGAATTGCCGATGTAGATGAATGATTAAAATAGGATATTTGAACAGTATCATGTTCTTAAATTTCTTTCGAACAGTAACTGAAATTATTTATTTTTATGCTTATAAATAACAGAATGGCTGCTAAAAAATTTTAGTAATTTTTTTTAAACCAATGATACATAAAATGAGAAGGAAAACAATGTTTTCGGATTTGTTTATTTATACAATAGAATTTTCGCAAGCAGAAAATTAAGGAATATTTATTTTTTTGGGAAATAATTGTTAAAGCAATATTCATACTGCTCTTTGTATGTTTCAAAGTCTATGCAATAGGAGATATAATCATCTGTAACAGGTTCTTACGCACATTTCCCTTTAATTAACCTCTTGGGTTACATTATTAAGATATTTGATATGAGAGCGTTTTCCTGGACATAAAAGTGACTTATGTAAATTATCATTACAGGAGTATAGTGAATGAGATAGAGAGATAAAGGAGAGAGATGAATTAACGATATTAATTGAATCACACTATATTGGATAAAACAACTGTGAGACGAGATATATTATATGCCTGTTTACGGACTTTGTATTTAATACCTTTATAGAAGTGTACTTGAATCGAAACCAGATAATTCAAACCTACTGTTTGGAGTTATTAAGATAAGTAGAATACTCTACTATAAAATTTGATTAAAAATACGATTAAGTAAACACTGCGCATTATTAATTTATTTCCATATAATTTATTCTAAATTTGAATAAACCAATTAAAGAGTTTTTGCTGATTATTATTGAATGGTTATGTTTAATACATCTAACAACAACATTTCGTTACACACCGTAATTTCATTTGAGGGAATTTTAGCTTGAATAAATTGCTCCTTGCTAGAAGATTTTAACAGATTCAATGTACTTAGGTTAATTTTTAATTATCATTCAGAAATAACCGAAGTATCAGAACAAAATTTATTCTTCATCTTAATTGATTCTTCTGTACATAATGTTATACATTACAGCTATTAATGTTGATTTGTTTGATTTTAAAAAGCAGTAGATTGAAGAAATCCACAGAAATGTAAAGTCTTAATAAATATCCTAAAGAATCGAAAAGTGTTTACTATTTCTAAGGAATAATGAGATAGAAATGTTATTTTTATTTATTATTCTTAAGAATTTCTATGTAGTCAGCATCCAGAGTTACACATTTCTACCAGCATTTCTTGACTTTTCGATGCCGTCTTAATAGAACTCAGCAAAATGAACTCTAACATCATCATTCCGAGGATTACTTCATTCTACAGCTTTCTGAAACCAAAAAAATCAGTATAAATAGCAGTAATTAATATTTGTGTATACATAAAGATAAATTAATATGCAGAATAAACTTTATCTGGATATTTCCGTTACTTCTTAGTGGTGATTAAGACTTTACGATACCCCCTCGCGCTTGAGTATTTTCAAATGAAATCACATGACCAATGAATGTAATTAATAATAATAATTATAATACCGGAAATTATAATACATTTTAAATTCGGGTAGAACTAGACGTGTTTCTCGTTATGATGGTTTCTTTGTTTTTATTATTCAATTTAAACACATCAACATAGAGCATCATGGACAATTGAAAACATAAAAAAACTCAATCAGAATTGTTCAATTCTCCTGTGATGTGTTGGATTAAGTTTTACCTTTTGATAGAATTTGAAGAAAAAAAAATGTTGTTGAAAGATGCATATATTTTGATGAAAAAATCATGCAAGTAAAATTTAAACACTTTTAAAGGCAAAATACAAAATATATATTTTGTAAATTATGAACCAAAATAAGTCAAGATTTAAAATTTTCTCTCTTGTTTTTAATGAAATTTTCGTTACGATCTTTTTGTTTCCTTTATATTTCTGTGTGCTTTTTTTTTTTTATAATTACACGCCTTTATAATTTTAACATAGAACACTTAGTTATAATTATATATATATATATATATATATATATATATATAATGACTTAGATATTAATTAATGGCATAAACAAGGCGACAAATTTCAAAATTCATAGATGTTTATTCCACTTTAGCAAGAGACAACATAATATCAATATGGCTGGAGTCACAGTTCAGTTTTTTCGTTCACAACAGAAGAGCGTAGAAGAGTATAATGAGAGAGAATTTCTATGTGCAGTCGATTTTGTTGGTAGGAATATCTCCGGAATTTCTCTTAGTCACGTGGACTCACGTGTTACAAGATGGAGGGATTCTGAGGGATTTTCCCTGACGGCTATCAGCCTGGAGGGGTTATTTCTGACCGATTTTCGACTATAGGAAAGCGGATTAAACAGATTTAATTAGCACTTAATCTAACAAATAAAAGGATAATTTGGAATTGGATCAGAAAATAGAAATGGACTCTTTACGTTTGATTTTTTGATTTAAGGAATGGGAAAAGTTGGGAATTTAGATAAGTTTTATATGCGATCATTATATATATATATATATATATATATATATATATATATATATAATACTAATTTGAAAGTAAAATGGAACAATCCGATGTTTCATCTATAAAAATATCTTCGTAAATTTCAGTATTCATATTCTAACTTAAATTCTAACAATTTAATCACATTCATTATCTAAAATCGGGAAACTTTTTGAATAAATATTTTAGCAAAAAATGCGCCCAAAATATTTTTATTTCTTAGAAGTGAATTTAACTTTTGCAACCTCGACTCAAATTTCAGATCTTCATAATATCATGTTGTCAGCTTCTATACTGAAGATAATAGAGAGGAAGTCGCAAGCTTCCTTCAATGGGAGGTGGGGGGGGGAATTGAGTCACAATTGATGGCCCATCCACTGAAAAATCGGCAACGCCCAATTCCAGGACCAATTTACCCTCTTTGAAACTGCTTATATTCCATTCTTCTCCTTCAGACAACTAGCCGACCCTGTTTAATCATCATTTTGCCACTTTTCCACCAGAAATCCCCCATTCTTTTTTTTTAACCTAAAGACTGACGCATACTCATTCCATTTTCTAGTCACGTGCCATGCTTCTTTTTCTCTCCAAATTAATTTAAGGGGGAAAAAAACCAGTGTGCACCGAAAAAATGCGATTCGACCCCTAAATATACATATCCTTCCCATTTTACCTAAGAGGCTTCGGTTCCTTATACCATTGTCGTCACACTTGTAACAAGCGTTGTTTGTTGGCTCTTGGTACACGAAAAGGGGATGAAAAATGGATAAATTAATGAACAGTAATTACACAGGGTCACTTAATTAATTGCATACAGACCTTCGTGGTGCGTCAATATAATATTTAGAGTGATTAGAGTGAAAGATTTAGATCAGAGATCGTGGCGAGATACCTCTGGGGGTATAGAATACGGAATTTGTCATAATCACACAGATTTAATCTACTCGGTTGACCACACATTTTGTTGAATGGTGGGCTGTTAATCTTCCAGCATTCCTGTTTCCTAGAAATATTCGTGGTACCTTGGCTGCTGAGAAAAGTGCCAGAAGCATCAGGAAGAAATGATCTTCGGTTTTTGACTGGAGATTTACTAAATCTGTCAAATTGACAGATCCGAAACAGGTTTGTTTGCAATTATAGCAATCAGAAAAATATGCTATGTGAAAGGATTTATCTTAGCTGATTCCGAGAGAAAAAAATAATGATTTATATATAGAGAAAGATAGGTCTGTTTATCGCTAGAATAGTAAAACTAAAACGAAACCCCCGAAAAACGAAGCATACTTATTAGCATCGGCAGTTGTAATAAGTATGCTCCATTTCCATTTGTATTTTGAATAATTTCATGCGTGCGTGATCGCGCGAGTGTGTGTGTAGGTACTTTCCCCCTTGAATACAAATTTAAAGGCTAGCGTAATAATAATAATATGCATGAAAACACTTATTATATTAATATTAGATCAATATGATATATTATATTATTAGTCTAAATCAAGAGTTGGTAAACTATGTCCCGCGCTTTAATATTATTCCTGCATGAAAAAATTACAATAACTGTTTTGGGTCTAGGTGGAAGTACTAAAGACTTTTCAATATTTCGTAATGCATTTGGTTGTATAATTCAGGAGCTTCCGTCATACTTTCATTTGGAAGTGAATGGTCTACAAAATGATGGTATTCTAACGATGATGTTTGTTCCGTACGGTTTTGGGTTGGCGTACACTGCTTTTGGTGCAAAAAACAAGAAATGCTGCCATTCAATTCTTGTTTTTTTTTTTTTTCAGCAGCGCTAGTGTTAGATTGACTTTAGCCTTGGATTAGTGAGATGAGAGTATGGTGGTTCCTTATGAGCTGAATGGAGTACTACATTTACTAGCAACATGAGCATATGATTGTGATTGTCGCTCTTAACATATTGAACGTATTTAAAAAAAATCATAAAGTACCATTTTTATGCTCATCGGTGCTTTTTAGTTTAGTTTAGTTTTTATTAAATAGAAGCAACATAAGGGCTTTTGGCTACGGACCTTGTAATTTTGAACCATGGTCAAGAGACGAGGACGACACCTGAGATGGCACCCCCCCCCTCCAACACATCGGTGCCAGGTATTACTGAAGTAATAAACTTTGTTATTGTTTTACTAAAATTATACAATCCACTCATTTTTCGCAATTTATTGAATCTGAGCTATCCCCCGCAACAATGTTTAAAAGAAAAACTGGATCAAACCCACTTCTATAAATATCTTTCGGAAGATAGAATACACTCTATTAAAATCGTATATTCCGGGAATTTATATCTGTGTTCGGGAGTATTTATCAATGTGATAGCATATTTTAGAAAATGAAGTATGTAAAATCACAATTCAGGCCGTTATTAATAGAAAAACTTTGTAGACAATTTTAGAGATCGGAAGTACTATTTTAGAAATTAAGTATAATGAAATATTATCTCAGAGAAAACAATTACATTCATCTCGAAAATGCAAAATTTTAACAATTATATTGTACTTTTATTAATAAGTGGAAACATTTAATTTTTTGTGTTAGCATGTGTATATAAATATAACGTAAAATATTATTTGCTGATGAGAAAAAACTGAAACTGTTCATAATTGTTCTTGTTCTTTGTATAGAATTAAACATGTACATAGCTTCAAATTTTCTAACCGAACAAATACTATGATGTGGCCCTTTTTGAAAAAAATTTGTCAACCCCTGGTCTAAATAAAAGAAAAATGTTTAATGTCAGTGAAAAATACTAATAGGAAACAATACATCATTTTTAATACTGTTAGAAATAAGTGGTCAGCAGACATAAATATTCCTACAATGGGAGCCCCTAATTCAAAAGATAACTCTAACAATTACATGAATTAATCATCTTTTTAACTCTAGATTAACAAAATTCGTCAATTTGACGAGTTTTCGATTTTATGTTTAAAAATTCTGAACATACAAATATTTATCTTCAAACATTACGTATTCGATTTTATTGATATAATGCAGCGAATATATATTACTATTCGTTTTCTCTGGAACACCAACATTTTATTACTTCCAGATGTTGTATACCTATTTTCTGAAACCGTCAATCTGACCGGTTAATTCGTAGAGATCAATTATTGCAAAATAACATTCATGAAATAACTATGAATAAGAAAAACAACAAATAAATGACGGTTGTATAGCAATAAATACATGAGTAAATAAATTTGAACTAGTTGTTCATACAAGTAATTAGAGCAAACTTTATCAAATATATTCACTTCAATGATGAACTTTGCAGAGAAAAGAAGTTATTTTTGGAAGAGAGGCTGATTTAATACTTTAAATGTAACAAGTATGTGTGCGGAAAGTATACATCCAATTTAGAGTTTACATTTAAAAAATGTGTACTGAGGACAACAATAAATAAAAATCTAGATTTTAAATAAATAATTTACAAAAAAAAAACTGTCTATATATTGGAATTCTTATGAAATAACTACAAGTGGAAAACTGTATATGGGAAATAATAAATATGATATAAACTTCTATCATTAATTGCTCACTACATTTTATTAGTTTTATGATTACTATGCACGTCATTTATCATGGCATTTTCCTATTTGAAATTCAACCACTCTCTTGTCAAAATAAATATAAAATGATAATTTTTTATTTTTATAGAAACTGGTTATTCTTTTTATCTCGAGTTAAAAAGATTTTTTTACGTATAATTAAGAGGAAACTATATATTCAACCGAAAAAAATTAGATAGCGCGACAAAGTAATATTAATTGATTTGTCATAATAAAACTTGTCACATATTCACGAAATCAATAATCTTAATTATAATTTATTCGATTTAGAAATAATTATTGATTATTTTATTAAATGATGTTTTCAGATATACTTCATACATGTTAATCATAAGTTCATTAATATTATTGGAATTCACTAAACCTAGACGTATTACCGTTCTTCATTACGAGTTTCGATCTCCAAAAATAAGAGTTATTAAGGATGACTTAATACATAAAGATTCATTTTTATTTTTATTTCATACCAACAATAATTACATTTAGCTTATAATATATTCAATTTAATATTTTATCTCTTGCTTTAATTCTAATATCCGAAAAAATATTAACTGCTTTAATATTTTATCGTTTGCTTTAATTCTATAATTGGATTTTTATCACATAATCATTTGCATTATTCTTTTTGTTGCAAAAGTTGGCATCATTTACGTTCTTCAGAAGCTCGTAAATTTGGATTGTTTTAAGGAAACGGCGATGAAATAAAAAATACAGTGATATACGGGCAAATAGTCATTTTATTTTAGAATTTTTACGTAATAACCCAAGATAAGAGTTATTTTATACGGGTGAGGGTATTACCAGATTTTTCAAAACTTTTCAGAAATCACCAGACACTACTTTAATTTTTCTTACCAATAATATAATTGTGTGTGTTTTGTGTTCCCTCTAGAGGTAAACACCACTTACTCTTACACAAATATAGTATTTATCAAAATCTTAGAGTTCTGATATTATTTTCGGTAATTGTTCTAAAAAAATTTCTCTCTCTCTCTCTCTCTCTCTCTCTCTCTCTCACACACACACACACACACACATATATATATATATATATATATATATATATATATATATATATATATATATATATATATATATATATACTGCTGTTTGTAGAAAATGCAACACCATGAAAGAATCATCAGAATCAAATGAAATTTAATGCAGAAACGACTTGTACTGATACAAATAAATGATGAAATTTTCAAAACAAAAGAAACAAATTAAGCGTCCGAAATCAGTATTTGGTGCAGCCACCATGCGCTGCAATAAGTGCTGCTATACGACGTGGCATGGAGTCAAACAGATGTTGAATATCTGCTTGAGGAAGAGAATTCCATATCGCTTGTATGCGCAACCAAAGTTCGTCTTTGGAAACTGCAGGACGCGGATCACGAGCGAGACGCCGACCAACCATATCCCACACGTGCTCAATAGGCGACATATCCGGTGAATAAGCAGGCCAAGGAAGAAGTTGCATGCGTTGTGCTGAACAGAAGTCTCGAACAGTCCGCGCAACATGTGGGCGTGCATTATCCTGCTGAAAGATAGCTCCAGGGATGCCTTGAAGGAAAGGAACGACTTCGGGCTGTAGCACTTCACGGACGTACCTGTTGCTATTGAGATTACCCTCAATTCGTATCAAATTGGATCGTCCATGATACGAAATCACACCCCAGATCATAACTCCGGGTGTTCGACCACTATGTCGTTCAATAATACACTCAGGAAGGCAGCGTTGACCGGCATAACGTCTAACACGAACACGGCCATCATGGGTCCACAAATTGAAGCGTGATTCATCTGAAAAGACAACTTGGTGCCAATCAGCTCGCCTGTCTCTGTGCTCAAGAGCCCACTGCCGACGCAGCCGTCGATGATTCGCCGTGAGGGGAATCCTGTATAAAGGCACCCTTGCACGCAATCCACGGCGCAGCAGACGACGACGAATTGACGAAGCCGACAATTGTACACCTGTAGCAGTAGACCAACGTGCTGCCAGCTGCCTGGAGGAAGCTGTGCGATCATTCACCGCCATGCGGAGCAGGTGTCGATCATCGCGCTCTGACGTCACCTTCTGTCGTCCAGTGCCTGTTTTTCGAGTTGTTCGGTGCTCGTCGGTCCACTGCTTCCAAACTCGCATCACTGTGGAACTGTTCCGCTGCATACGAGCTGCTATTGCGCGATAGGAAAATCCTCCTTCTCGAAGGCCGATTATCCTCCCTCGTTCAAACTCCGTAAGTTGCTTGAATTTCTTATTCTTCCGTCGTGGAGGCATACTCAGGTCTCACTAAACGTTTGCCACTAACAAATAATCATAGACTTTTTTCAACGTCCCGCTACAGCACTTTATTTATACGCTTTCAGCATCAATTCAGAGGGCGCTGCGCGCGCCGCGCACGCGCGATGGCTCTGAAACTTTATTAATTTGCATAATATCCTATAATTGACATTTGCTGCGAATTTCATTTGATTCTGATGATTCCTTCATGGTGTTGCATTTTCTACAAACAGCAGTTTATATAGTGTGAAAAAAATTTAAAGATTATTGAAGAAGTAAAAATAATACCTTCCAAATGCATGATTGACGTTGAAAGTCTTTTAATCAATTGAGTTTGTTTAATCATTTTAGCTGAGAGAGTGAGAGAGACCATAAAGGAGATTCTTAGAGATATTTCTAATTCACGTGGTACTCATGTGGTACAATATGAAATAATTACAGGAAATTTCCCTGACGTCTAGCAGTCTAGTAGGGATTATTTTTGACTGTTTTGTGATTACATTGAAGCAGATTCAATAAATTTTATTAGAGTAAATAAAAAAAAAATAAAACTAATAAATAAAAGGATAATTAGGAATTCAATCAGAAAATAGGAATGAACTCTTTATTTTTGAGTAACAGAATGGGAAAACTTAAGAAATTAAATTAGTATTAAGTGAGATAATTTCTAATTGAAGTTGAATCATCATATATGTGTATAAAGCTTGATTGGACTATTTTAGTTAAAAGAATGTAATATTTAAAAATATTTTTGAATTAGTAGGAAGTAGATCATGATATAAGTGTATTGGAAGTGATAAGAATTAAGGCAGCAGGTTTAGTAATACAATTCCTGTAAGAGTTAAAGTCATAGCTTTTAAGTGATATGAACTAAATAGATTTTTTGGTGTGTGGTGTTATATATATGTGGTGTTCAGGAATTTAATTATTTAAGTAATAAGTATTAAGTAAGAGATTTTTGTGTGAATGAAGTGTTAGATTTCTGTTACAAATTAAAAGATTGAACAATAAATATTAAGCGATAGATATCAAATAATACATTTTAATCCATAGGGACCTAGTAATAGGTTTTGGTAGGAGGGTTTTTATAGGAAATCAACAAATTGAGTTATAGAACATTCACAAATGTATTCAGTTTCACTTTTATTTTGTGTGGATGATTTTTTTTAGTGTAACATTTTATCTAATTCTATTAAATCTACTTTTTAAGTGAGTCCACGCTCATTTGACGAAATTGCTTACGTAAATACGCCCAAAACGGAAATGAAGTGCATTTAGTTATTTAATTTATAGTGCCTTTCTAAGGATGCAATCAAAGGAAAGATCGATGTTAAGAATTGCACCTTTTCCAAAAAGGGAAATATGTTCATTGTATTCAAAGCAAATTTAATTTGAAATCTGTCGAAATTAAAGAAATTTTTCAACTTCTTGAAATCTTGGTTGCATTTTCTTTCCACATTTGTACGTTTTTTACAATTCTGTTTACTTCAAACTGCGTGTAAGGCTTACTTTTGTTTTACCTATCAAACTTAGAATTTAAAATTCTTTTTTTGAGTTGAGAGTGCGGCGGCATGCTTCAACAACAACGCCAGAAGTTAAAACGCCTCAATAACTACCCCGAGAGAAATGTCTCTTTCAGACTGGTTGGTAAAGGCGCAACAAAAAGTGACCGCTCAACTTTTCTACTGACCCATTAGTCCAGGGTTCGAAATGCAGCTGACTCTCCAAAACAACCAGCAACTCTTTCCCCCTCCACTGTTCGGAAAACCACTTAATGCCGATGTGACGATCCAGGACTTGAACGCTAGATGGCAGCACAGCCTGTAACTATTGGTTGTAAAACACCTGCCTTTGTGTGTCTTTGACACAATTAGTGAAATTGGCGCAAGTGTCTTATATACCAGTCACTCAACCAAAGACAGCTGATGACGTCCAATAAACACTGTTCCAAGCAAAACTCAATCCAATCAGGAGGGAATGTGCATCAATTGCGGTAATAGCTGGAAAAGCAACCTTCCCTACAAATATTGTTCAGTATATTTCTCTTCGCATCATTATGATGATACCGGAGAAGAAGTATACAGCGTCTCTCTTCAACAACAGCGTCTGAAGTTCAAATGCCTAAATAATCAATCCGAGAGAGACGTCTCTCTTAGTTTGGTTGGCAAAAGTGCAGCAAAAAGAGACCGGCCAACTTTTCATCGGGGCCACTGGTCCTGGGCTCGAAACAGCCGCCAGCATTCCAAATACTACTCTCTCCCTCTTCACGGGGTCCAAATCCACTTAGCCGTTGAAAGAGTTAAATAAAAAAAAATAAAAAAACTGATTTAACTCATTGTCCGACTTTGGCGAAATTCGGAACGATACAGTCCATTTAAAAAAATTAGACTAATTGCGTATTAAACCTCTAATTATACATTATTTTAAAATTAATTTATTTCAAATGATTTCTTAAAAAATTATTTGCGATTAAAAATAAAATCTCAATAGCGAATTAAGGAAAAACGTTCAAGCTAATTTATAAGAATGTAAATCTGAGCTTTTGTGATCTGTTCCCATAATCAATACTGCTTTCTTAAAAATATAGAAATAATGAGTTTTTGAGAAATTAAATAATATTGTCCTTTTTTTTCCGAAGTTCTCAAAATTTCGTCTATATATACACACTCTATAACAAAAGAAAAAAAAAATACGACGCACGAAGAAGGATTAGCCCGATTGTAATGAAATTTCGTATGCAAGGACATTTAAACAGAACATGCAAATGATTAAAATTTGGTGACCAATAAATGAATACAGGGAGCTACAGCACTTCGGAACTGCGCACTTAGCAGGTGTATATAAGAAACGGTTCTCCATCTGATGGTCAAATTTTCTGTTGCATTGCGATTTAGGATATCTTTCAACTACTGAAAAAATGCCTTTTTGCTGAATTTGAACTCATTACGAGCAACTGTCAGAGTTTGAAAGAGGTCTTATTGTTGGATTGAAAGAGGCAGGTGGAGCAAATCGGAGAATCGCTCGTCATATGGGTCGAAGCGATGCGGCGATTAGAAGATGCTGGCAAGAATGAGTGGACAGTGGCAGATTTCAGCGTCATGATGGTAGCGGTCGACCTAGGGCCACAGCGGATCGAGAGGACTGAGTGATTGTCAGATTAGCTATCACAGCGCCTGATTCATCGTTATCAACCATCAGACGTGCGCCCCACACACGAGTGTCCACCACGACCATTCACAGACGGCTGATAGAGCGAAATATCTACGCTCGTACCGACCGCTATTGCGCCTGCCAATCACGCCTGCACCTTGTCGAGCCAGATTACACTGGTGCTTGGCTCGATCAGGCTGGAATGATGCTGACTGGGAACGTATAGTCTTTAGTGACGAATATCGCTTTCAACTGTGTCCTGAACGATCATCGGCGACGTGTCTGGAGACGCCCAGGGCAGCGTGCCGATTCTGCACACCACACAGGCTCTCAACCAGGAGTTAAGGTTAGGGGTGCCTTTTCCCTTGATAGCCGGGCCCCTTTGGGCGTCATTAAAGGCACACTTACAGCACAGCGGTAAGTCGACGACATTCTGAGACCTGTTTTGCTATCGTTCCTTTTGCAGTACCCTGGCCTTATTTTTCAGCAAGAAAATGCCAGACCACTTACGACACGTGTTGCTATGAGCTGTCTTACAGCTTGTGAAACACTTCCTTGGCTAACCAGATCTCTCTCCAATCGAGCATGTCTGGGATAGGATGGGAAGGCGACTGTATCTATAAGGGAATGTTGACGACGTAGTCCGAAAATTGGAGTAAATTTGGCAAGAAATATCACAGGAGACCATCAGGGAGCTTTATCACTCTATGCCACGTCGTGTGGCAGCTTGATTCCAGGCTAGAGATGAGTCAATATTTTATTGAGCTCGTTACTTTGTAACTCTGAAATAAATAATTCAATTTTTCTGCAATTTTAATAATTTTCTATTCTGTATATAATTTTCCTATTCTCCAATTTTTGTCTCCATCGGACAACTCCTTCTTGGTGCGTCGTTTTTTTTTTTTTTTTTTTTTTTTTT
>BMAW01003633.1:0-17154 GCA_019974015.1 Nephila pilipes
AAAAAAAAAAGATTTGGAAAAGCGTTGGAACGATTGTATCACCCTAAAAGGTGATTAACAAAAGGTGTTATGTTGATGAATAAAAAAAAAATTTGCAAAAAAAATGTTGTTTTCAATGTTAGACTCGGGAGTTATTGATCGATGTGTTATATATAAATACATATATTTCAATGTTAAAATATTACTTCGGACTTTTAATTTTAAAATCTGAGCATTATTGAAACTTGTTAGGAAATAATCTGTGTTTCCATAGTTAAAGTCGTATGTTTCCTTTTTTGAGTTGTCTGCGATGTTAAATGATAACTTTATACATAGGTTATAATCTGTTATATTTCATTAGAGAAAGATATTTTTATATGCATTATAGGGTTTTTTTTATTATGAATAAACATTTTATGAAGTGGGACTAATAGTTTGATTCCTGCTACTAGTAAGACAATTGGTACAAAAATTCTGATAATATTTATTTCAAAAGAATACTTAATTTTATAATATTCAGAAATAGTGTTCATACCATCTTTAAAGTGCAAATGTCTGTGTAGAAAATAATTTCGTAGTACAAAGCATCAGTAATATTAGTAAATGTCATTTTATTCAGCTTTAAATCTATTTGTATTTATTCATATTAATACTATTTTTTGAAATCTCCAGTATGTTATTAGTTCCCATTAGTGAATTTCTTAAGTCTCATCTTAAATATCTTGTTACCTCATTAACATTTTACAGGTTCTAAATAAAGTGTCAAAAAAAAACCCCTTAATTTTTATAAAAATATCATTAATACGCATTAACGCTACATTTTAAGGTCCACTGCTTCAATTATGTCATTCATCTAATTTTTTCCTTTCTAGATATCAATATTATATAATTTACTTATGTATCATTAAATGAAAAATATATATATATAATTTATAATAAATAATTACGTAATTTTCTTTCACTGTTTGTTATTTCAAAATTTCATTGATGTTTGAAAATATCTTTATAATATCAAAGCATATTCTTAGATAATGTATACGTTTAAATTTTGTTATTATTTTAATTTATAGAAGACTGCATTGTTTGAAACTTGTTTTAAGATATTTGAAAATTTTGAAGATCCAAATTTCAGATAAAGCATACAAATTTTTGTGATAATTTATTCAAAAATTTCTTTATTTTGAAACTATGATTCGTACAAAATTTGAAATACAATTTATGGTTAAAAACACATAATATTAATAAAATATATATAAATACCACTTAATATGGTATTTATATACATTTTCTACGAAGTAGTACTTGTAATCTAATTTATTATTATTTTTTCAACAAAAAATTCTTTTCCCGAAATGATATTTTGAAATTCAACGTGCTTATGTATTTTTATCTTAAGAAACTGAGCACTTTTTCGGTTTTCAATCAGCACTTACATTTTTCTTAGTTATACTAAAAATATTTTTTATTAAAAGGAAGTTTTTTGGAAGCCTTTAAGTCTTTTGAAGGTTTAATCTTAATTATAAAGGGAGCTATAGAGTTTAATGAAATAAATCTTGTGTAAGTTACACTTTGTAACACCGAATGTAACAAGAATAGAAATAGGTATCACCTACTGAATATTATTTTTGATGATACTATTTTCTCCAATCATGCAAAGCTTTTATCTCTTAAAGACGTAAGAAGTAAAATAATATGTATATCAATCCTTAAATTAAATATTTGATATTTTTGGTAAATATTAATAAGCATTTAAAGTAAACAGTGAAAAATCTCATCGTTTTATCAAATATGTTTCTATAACAGAGTTTCGATATTTATCATCAATTAACAAGTTTTCATATTATATTAGTATTTTTTAACTGCTTATAAAACCAAATTCATACATTTTAAATAATATACCTGTCAAATAAAAATGACAACTGTTAAAATACTGCATTAAAGCTTTATTTCCAAAATAAAATTCCTATATTTTAGAATCTGAATGGTTGAAGTGAAGATAATTGAAGTGCTGGACTTTTAATATTTATGTATGTAACTATCGTATATAAAACAATTATATTCATATGGAACTATTTTGGAATAAAAATGCTATTCATATAAGCCACCCACATAGTATATTATTTATATGGGACATAATTAACCTTTTAAATGCAAAATTACATAAAAGCTCTTTTGTGTGCACAAAACTGCTTTAGTTTCATTGACATGTTCAAATTTTAAAAACAATCATATTTATTCGTATTTATATGAACTGAATTTATTCACTTTTTCTAGAGAATAGAATAGAAATTCCATTCTTCGTCATTTAGTAATATGTTAATCATATTTTATTTCCTTATTCATTATGAAGCAGAAATTACAGCAAGAAGATAAATGTGAGTTAGCTTATTGTTAAAATGAATGTAGATTTTATTCATACATAGTTCTTTGTCTTAAATAAAATAAAAAAAAATTTGAACAGTCATTATTCATTGACGCAAAATACGTTCACACCAAAATATACAACGTCGTACTTTTAAGGCATCTTCTGAAAAAAAATATCTTAATAATTTACATCAATTATAGTAATGAATATCAACCTTATAAAGGAGAATAAAATCTATTCCTACCAAAGGAAATATATGTAAAAGAAAATATATACTAGAAGAGTAAATAGAAGCCAGAAAAGTTTGACAAAATAATTAAAAATTTAATTTTCGAAAATGCGAGAGGTGGAGAACATTGCATTGATTTCATCATCAAACAGTAGATAGTAACTTCATTTGTTTTCCTTTTTAATGAACGATATTTTTTGTATGAGAATTCTATTTATATTTTGAACAAAGAATATAGAAAAAGGAAAAGAGTATGTCATATTTGAATGTTGTCTTGCTTAGTACAAAATTAATATTTTGTATTGCATACATTTTTTAGATTTAAAATATTTGTGATTCATGTATTAGATTTTTTCTTGAAGTGCATTGAATGAGTTTAAAATTTCTTGATTTTATTTAGTTTATGAATCTGAGCGTGGTAAGTATTTAGGTTATTTAACGATTTGGTTAATGTGGTATCCTGGCTGAATTATATTCAGAGATATAGAAGAATCTAGAAATTATAGAATTGCTTGGCTCTCTTTAAATCTTCCTTCAAGGTGATTTATGTTACATGAGTATGAAATATATTTGAGCTATTGAATTATTTAACTAGAACATTTGTTCAATCATAAATTGACATTTGATTATTTTTTGAAGTCTAGTACACGAGTAGTGTTATGCTTTGAATCTCTGATTTGAACTTTATTGTGTGAAAAACTTTAATCAATTTTGAATATGAATATTATTTGATTATTTTGTACTTATGATGAATTTTATTTTGATGTTTTTCAATAAAAAAAATAAAAAAATAAATCGCGCTGAATTTCAAACATACACTGTTCGAAAATTAAAATATGGACTGTTTGGAAGCTTGTATAGTTTTGTAAATTGTATAAATATTCGATTATGTGTGATTGGCACGTGGAGTCCTTAAATAAATGTGTATTGAAATAACTGCTCTCCCTATATTTTGGACTTGGTGGATAAGACATCTCCAACAGAGTATGCATTGGGAAATTAATCTGAAATTAATACGTGTGTGAATCATGTGATAATACAATAGATTTTAAGCACTCACTAATAAAATGCTTGAAAATTATTTTCAACTAATACTACATATTTTTCCCTCGTTTAATCATTATTCGGATGGTATATAGTTATTCGTATGACAGCTATTTCATTTCATTCACAACCTTAGTAAAATTTCTTCTCAGGCCAGATTTCTTATGATTATTTTAAAGCGAAATTATTAACACAGAAAATTTTTGACTGTAATTTTCTTGTGTTTTCTTATATTAAAACTTAAAAAAAGTAAATACAAATTTTACTGAAGCATTATTTTCAAGGAACAAATTTATTTTTTATTATGAATTTGCAATATCTATCAACAGCATTCGATTAGTTGAGTTACGTTTTTATATCAAAAGGTTCCGAAAGAATAATTATAGTTTTCTTTAAAATGTTCTTTTTTATATTGATTATATTTTAACACTTTTATAATCACCCATTATGTTTTATACACATTTACATTTTCTTAAAATAAATATATTAATTTTGAAACAAATATTACTTTTACTAACAAAATGATTTCAAATACATTACTTTCCTTATATTTAATACTTTTATTATATTTAATAAAATAACATTTATTTTCTTAAATTAATCTTACATCACTTCACTTTTACATGAAACACTATGTATTCCCACTTAAAAATGAACAAAATTTTTGAATGAAAGAACTTTTTTAATGAATAAAATTTTAGAAGAGTACCTTTTAATCTATATAATGGTGGTTTTCATAGTGAGCTTTTACACCTCAAACAAAAGTTAATTTTTCATAGGAATATTTTCATGTTCTTTATCAGAAAAATTAGTTTTAGTATGCTATTCTTACGATAAGAGGTAAAACAAATTATTTAAAAACTTATTTCGGTGCACAGTATTTTTGTTCTTAACAAATTTGCTAATAAGCTGTAACAAAAGCACTCCATTTCACACGTCGATTCATTGTTCTAGAAAAGAAAAGGGAAGTCTTCGTAGAATACTTCACATAAAATGAACGGTCTCTCTTGTATCAGCTTCATTAAATAAATGCATCCAACTATAATTAGGAGTTATCTACAAGACATTGAAGTACAAGCGTAATGCCACTTGGAAAAAAGAAACTTTCTCATTCTTAGAACAAATACTAAATTGTATTCAAGGGTTCTATCTACTAATTAAGATAAATCCTGCTTGGTTTATTTTCTCCCATTTGCCTTTCATAGGAAAAAAATATGTGCTTCTATTATGAAATTAGTGGTGCATATGATAAATTCTTAACTATAGTCATATTAAATGGACAGTGTTTTCACTTCTTCATAAACGTGTTACTAAGCTAAAAATATATAAGTATTATAAAAACTATCAATGTATAATTGATCTTATTATTATTTATTAGCTCTTTAATAATTTTATATAAATTGTAAAAAATATATAATTCAATTTTTTAATATATTTCTAAAGACACTTAAAAGTTACATTTGAAAATTTTTGTGTATATGATTTCAATTATGCGAATTAACAATCATATTATTTCAAATGATTTGTACCTTAAAGAAATATACTAAATATTTGCTTAAAGTCATCACTAACTATAGGCTAAATTACAATAAATTTATGTATATATATATATATATATATATATATATATACGCGTCTGTGAGTGTATATATATGCGTGTGTGAGTGTATATATATATATGTATATATGCGTGTGGGAGTGTATATATATATATATATGCGTGTGTGAGTGTATGTGTGTGTGTGTGACGTAATCAAAAATCTTTTTTGGTTTTCTGTCATGTAAGCAGAAAACGCGTCATATAGAAGTATTTGAACATGGATGCGGAATTCAAGGGAGCCGTATTTGATAAAGAGCCCATACTACATAGCTGGAACAAAACAGAGCAGAAAAAAACGAAGTGGCAAATCAAATGCGAGTTTGTATATGCAGCAATCTCCAAAATCATATTGAAAATTCTGATAATTTCTATGAGTTAATATTGTAGTATGCCGGATTTATGCGTGGGAAAGTCTGTTGCTATGAATTTTTATTTATTTTGTGAATAATTAAAGTTAAATAAAGTTAAAAATAATATAATAACACAGTTCTGTCACATATATACTCATGTAGTAAAAATAAAATTATTAATAAGTATTTATTAAAAATAGAATGATTTATGTATGTGTGAATGTGTTTTGTACACTTCTCTTAAATAATTTATTTTATTATCATACCAAAACACCATTGTATTATGTTTTTTAAGAGTTTTTAGTTTTGCTTATAAATTATTAATTTTAGATATACGTAATAGGCTAAAAAGAAGAAAATCTTCAATTTCTTGTAAAAAAATAAGCGATAAACATTCGGAAATAACATTAATAATTATAACAAAATAAATAAATTTATTGTGTGAAATGCATTCAAATTAATTATTAACAATAATTAAAACTGAAGCGTTCATTTATAAATTCCATACAATAAGATGTAACAGTTTTAAAATTGTTATCCAATTTTGTAGGACCTCCAGCTTATATAAGCAACATGGTTTCTAAACTAATAACTTTAATTACAGCATATTTTCACAATTTAAAGGAAAATATATCCTATACTTAAACTAAATTTTCCAACGAAAATTGTTACTTAAAAATAGAATAAAAACTGACCCAAAATTTTTTGTTTCAAAATTTATTAGAAATCAGCTTTAAATTTGGAAACTTCGAATTATGCTTAGTGTAAAATATTCGTTATAGACTATTTTTTTCAGACAGATTTGGAATTAAAGTGTGACAACTGAAGTAACAAGCACTCAGAGATTTCCTTTTCTGGAAGATAAATAACGTAAATAAAACATGTTTTGAGTATCTCGAAAACAGTTCATCTATCAACACTTTCAGAGAAGTTCGATTCTATTGTACAGTTACAAATGTTTCCTAAACTAAACTGTAACAGTGAAAGTTTTTTTATTTGGGTTTACGGTTGATATCTTGGTAAGTTCTTTAATTTTGCAATAATTGCTAACTATACCATTGAAAAAAATTCCAGTTAGTGCGCAAATTCGTTTAGTGATAAAAGATATGGCGCAAGCATGTAAGCTTAATTAAATAAAATTTCATTTAGAGTAACATGCTCGTTTTCATTCCTTCACCATTTTTGTATTAGATACTACTAAATATTCCTTTTATTTTCAGTTATTCTAATATTTCTAATAAAATGTATTATTTTTAGTAAAATCTTTACTGCTACGAAATTTCTATTTTTTTTTTTTTTTTTTTTTTTTTTGTGGTTTTAAATATGATTTATACATATAGCAACGCACTGTACACATATAAAAATGTTTTTGTAGAAAGGAAATAAACCTTAATTCAGCTTAACCATTATGGATCACAAGATGAAATTGTACCAATCACATCGTGAATAACTGTACATTTCTTGAATATAAAAATACAATTATTCTTGTTCGTGTAGTAATACGATTTTATAATAAAAATTGAGATACTCGTTTAATTTCAATAATATTATTTTATAAATAAATGTGTACAGTTGAAACCTTTTGCAGATAGGCTATCATCTGAAGAAATTCAGAATACAAATTAACTTGATTGAGCAAAATGTATTCAAAAATGTTTCCAGCTACCGAGTTATAAAACTAATAAGTCTAAGAAAACTGTAGGAAAACTAATTTAAATACTTTTACATTGCATATTTTATTTACTTTTCATTATAATTATTGAAAAGTAAATAAAAAAATTCGGGGAATTTTTTTTTTAATTTTTTAAAAGTTTTTTTCAAATTATTTACCTGTAAACTAGGCATTATAAAATAATGTTATGGTTTTAAATGGTGTTACGTTTCTTAATATAAATTCCTTTTAGATTTTATCATAGAAAGAAATTATTACTTAATTGCCAATCCCGAAACTAACATATAGAATTAATTTCTGGGAAAAACTTATAAAGAAATATTGGTAAATTAAAGAATTATGAAATTAGTTTCATAGCACTGAATTTTCAATGCAATAAATATTTAAAAAACTATAGTCACCTGCGAAGAGGAATCCAAATGTACCTGCTTTATAACGAGATGGGGGACGTATCAAAAGAAAGTTGATGTTTCCATTGATTGAAGTTGTAGCAACTGTAGTATATCCATAACTGGTTCTTATCATTTGAGTCTACCTGTTTTTAAATCTCTTTGGTCGATCTGTAGACGTTGACATTAATAGCGTGTTTTGGAAAGTCTTTTCGTCTTACTGTTTCCAGTTTTGCCTTATGGAACTCAGGAATAGCAGAATGGTTTCTGCCTCAGAAAAGCCTGAACCACATATGTTCTCTAAGACATAAACATTTATAGATGGTTTAGATATTTAGGCAGGGCTTTGATGAGATGAGAGAAATTTTCCGACGAGAATCCGATCGAAGTCATTCCCCAGTAAGAACACGCAGTCCCTGATTTGCTTCCACGGGAGAATATTTTCTCCTGTCACAAAACTTCTGTAAGTAGCTGTACATATAACTAACTTAAATACTTGTAACTTTAGACCAATATTTTTCCTTTTGTTCCCAATAACTTAAATTCTTTTTCAAACGGTTCATTGTCATCTGTTAATAGCCCGGAAGCTAATTTGAATAACCACATTTAATTGATTCAAAGCCTTAACATTGAAGTAATCTATAACTTTTACTTACTTGAAGTGAAAGAAATAGGTGCCGGAAGAGATTGCAATCTCTTTGAAAACTCCAAAGTTATTGGAAAACCCACCAGAAACTACGATGGGGAAATGTATCCATTCAGGAAACTTCATAACATTTACTAGGTCTCTCTTACTCTACCTCCAGGAAAAGTTACATTTCTCACCCTATCTCAAGGAACCATTTTAGCACTGAACAATAACAACCGAACATGAACACTCCATGTGCCACACCAAACTGTCAGAATTTATCACTTGTGACTGGGTCCTATAATTACAATGGGTTCTTAGATAAGTGGGAGTTCCAGGTGATGAAAATGCAGATGTCTTGGCGAGATGTGGGACCAAGTCCAATCAACCGGAAATTCCACTAACACTCGGACAGAATATAATCAAATCACCATAATCATTAACAGTTCCACTAGGAAAAACCTAAAAATATTGGAGCAATTACAAAAGAGTGAGAGTGCCTTGTTTCAGAGAGACGTGTTCCACTGCATATGGAACGAGTTGAGGCTTCATCTTGCGACGGGATATGACTACTTGCAAGCACACTTGTACCGTATAAGTTTGTATCCTGATGAGATATGCCTGTCATGTCGGACCACCAGTATGGATGGTGATTACCTACAGAATTAAACACCCGAACGCGACAATCTTCCTGTGGATATATCTATTATATAAGCTCGGCGCTGAAATGTTGAATAGCCACGAATGAGCATAGGCTAAATGAAAATAGCAAGCGAATTTTTTTTCCATTTCTCATGTAAAAATAAGATTATTTTTAGCAAAACAAATACAACGAGACACATTTCAATATTATTTTGGACATAAAGTTCATATTCAAAAATATTCCGAAATAATACTACAAATCTACTATGGTTATATTTAGATAAATATGTTATTTATCTTTCCTAATGAACTCTCTACATTTTAATGACAACTGCCTATTCTCTAGATAATGTAAATATTATTTCTAATCCTTTATGGATCTTTTCACGTAGATTTTGATTCCAGATTGTGATAAAATTTATACGGAAATATTCATTTTTAATGTAATTCGAAATTTATTTTTTATAACGAGAAATTGGCCCACATAACTTATAAGAAATGAAAAGAATAGTAAATTCAAAAATCTATCAAATTTTCCATCTACGTATCTGGAATAATAGCTTACTCATGATTTAAATTACAACGGAAAAGGTTATTTCCTTAAAAACAAAACAAAATCTCACGGCATGACATGAGTATGAGCTTTATGAATACTAAGTTTAATAGGATCCTTTTTAATCAATTTTATTTTAGTGTTTGTCTTATGGGGTATATACAATTTTAATAAAATACTTCTAAATATATAGCAAAACAGTGTATATAAATGAATCGTAGCTATACTATTCATAAGCATTAGAAACTATTATAAAAGAAAAACAATTTATAAGAGGCTACTATTTAAAATTTGAATCAATTTATGCATACACAAGGAAAGTTTCTCGGTCTTCTTGAAACTTTTCCTTCTACAATGTTTTAACAACTTCTCTTCTTTTAAATACGATGCTGATTTTGAGAAAAATGAAGTTATTTTTCTCTGTTTTCAACTAGTTGTTTTTAAGCCGTAATTTGAGCTTTCTAATTATGTAACTGCATCTCTGTAAAAAGACTATTTTATTTATTTCACTTTAGCTCGAATAAGCACCGATTGTTAAAAAAATGAAACTAATGTTTTATCTTCCTTATCAATTTATGTATCTATTATTATATGTTTTCCTTAAGACTTAAGAAGGAATCCCCACTGTATACGAAGGACTCACCAAGTACTCCTATTTGGAATGAGAATTCAAAATGGGATAACTTAAACACACACACAAACATAAAACACTACAGTATTTTTCCCTTTTTCTAAGAAATCTGTAAATGTGACGCTCATTGTATCTAACAAATCCTTCTTGTATCTTTTCAGTCTGATAAGACCCTATTCATCTTCTTCGGAGAAAATGCAACAGAAGCAAACCTTTGTTTCTATTATTTCTTGTTTTTTGGTGTATAATGAGGAATCCAGGTCTCATCTATAGCAACAACTCGACGAAAATTGTGACGGTAACTCGACAAGCCAGCATTCAAATTTTGATTTCGCAGTTATTCGCTGCTCAATCATCCCTAACCAGTGAATCAGTATCAATATCAAATTGATTTTGAAACCATTTAACAGAAAGCAACATACAATGTTAACATGAACATGTCTTAACAAGGCCTTTGTTGTCAAACACAATACTTATTACATCATCCTCATAAGCAGATAACATACGCATAAATGTTATGGTTCATATTTTTAAAATATATTATTAATATTATTTCTCTCCAATAGAATTGATTAAAAAAAGAAAAACAATTTGAAAAATATTGTGTGTTTCAATTTTACAAATTTCAAAAATAGCTTATAAAGTTTAAGGAACATATGATAATTACACAAGTATCTATCACGTATAAAGTATATCATAAAAATGAATAGAAAAATCATGCTCAACTTATTGTTATTCCGCATTCTATTAAACTAGTTATTATTATTGATCATTTTTGAAATTTGGACCATATCACTAATATATTTAAATTATAAAAGACAAAATGAATCTTTTTCAACTGCTCTTTGCAGTAGAGTGCATCACTCGAAAGCAGAATTACTTTATTCACTGCTTTATCGTGGTGTTATATCACGCAATAGAATGATTATCTCCAAGTTCGTATGTTATCAATCTAAGCTGTCATCCTCATATGAACAAGGTTTTTTTAATAGTTCTTGAAATTCAGAAGACTTTCAAAGACTAATTTTCTGGTTATTTATTTTATTATACTTTCATGCTTTCTCCATATGAACCAGATATCTTGAAAATGTTATTTCTTTTTTCAGTATTGTTAACATTATTATACATGGCCTTAGTACGGAAATTACTGCTCAAGAATAAAAAAAGGAAAAGGCCAATTTTCAAAAGTACACCACAGTTATACACGTCCATATAAAATTGTAGTTATAAATCTCATTTCCATCCTTAAAGGAAGCAAATATGTTATTATCTATTCTTTGACTGAATAATGTTTATGGCAAATGTAATTATGTGATTAAGCAAGGAAAATGTAAGCAACATGAATATTTCCTCCATCTGTGAGAAATCACACAACTGATGCAATTAATCTCAGTTCTCGTTCCATTATTCTAGCGCACACGATGAAGATGGATTACTAGTTACCTACGTTAGATATTATTCCAAGTTGTTGTTTAAATATAGTTTCTTTTCTGAAAAGCAACACATGCAAATCGTACAGTTCGAAAAATACAAGAATATCTTTAAAGGGTAGTTGTAATTTATATGAAATTACCACTGAAACCACCAGATTTCAGTCCAATAGAGTAATTGTATGATTATACAAGAAACTTGTGCCAGTTTTTATTCTTTCTTTAAGATGTCTGGTAAATATGAATTCATTCACAGAAGTACATAAGTGTTTCTTTTTGTGAAATCATAATTCTCTCTTAAATGCAATTAATTTTCTTATGTCAAAGGGCAGCTTTATATGTGATGATATATTATCCATTTGTATAACTTTTCTTTTATTTCAAAAAGTGAAAATAATCAAACCCTCTCTTTAAAATGGTTATCTAGTTAATAAGCGTAATTTACTATTAATTTAATCATTTTAATTGTAATTTCTTTTGTTAAATATATTTAATTGATTAATTAAAAGTACCCTTGTAACACGGACAATAGTCAAATTCTAAAGTAACAATAATTGCATAAGGACTTTTATGTTTATCTGAGAAACGATGCTAAACTTCGCTATACATATGGTAGGGGAAAAAGGCATTGGACGTTCCAAAGAATCCATTACATTTCATATTTTGAATAGTTATGCCTCATTTTCAGACAGACGAAATTATTTAGCTTTTTAATTTTTTAAACAGTTTATTTGCTTTTATGATATTATTTTTCAAAAGATTATAGATACTTGTTCTTATTTAGTGTTCAGTATTATTTTTGCATTTTATATATAAATTTTATAACACACTTTGGCAGCAGAGAACATTGTTCCATAGTTGGTAGCTCTTCACCATTTTAAAAAAGGAAAGTTGGTTCTTCTGTAACATTGGTCGGATGAGAAGTACAATTTGTTAGGTGCTCTCCTTTTCAATATATTTTGGAACTTAATATTTATATATAATTTAATATTTATATTTAATTTATTAAATTATATTCTAAACCAAAATTCAAATGGACAAAGAAAAATTAAAAGTACCAGAAAAAAATATTAATCCTATACCACAAATATATAATATTTATAATAACAAATGAAAATATTATTCTTAATTATTTGTAAAAAACTAAAAGAATATATTAAAAATGATAGAACAATTTAAAAATTCTTATTCTGAAAAAACAACATAATCAGTGCAAAGCGATTGGCAATAAAGGCGTTGCCCTTTTTAGTAACCAATTTTATTCTCTAAAACTAACCGAAATTGGAAAAAATTGATAATGCCATCTGTATTCTAAAGTTACAGCTAAAAAATGCAAGAAAAAGATCATCACAAAAAGAAAGTATGTAATGTATAAAAAAGATATAAAAAATCATAATTTAAATCAAGATTAAGTCATAAGAAAATTTAAAAAATAAGTCATAAAATACAAAAATTATAATTTTTTTTTATAAATTAAAGCTATGAATTACTTTATCACTTTTCCATAGTATCAACAAAATTGAATTAATTACCTTTTTTTTTATAATCATTATATTTTAAATTGCTTATGAAAGAAGATTAACAGCATAATTGCCTGCATTCATATTTTGCAAAATTTATTTAAATGAATATTAGAAATATTATTAACCAATAATTTGTGACATAAGATATAATTATGTGTAATATTTCTAAAAATTGATTTTTAAAGTTACATTTTCAGAAAGTTACCGTGTGTACCGGAAAATTATACTTTCTTCTCTCATCAATACTATTACTATAAATTTGATTATCAACAATTTTTACACAAAATTCAAGAGTATTACTATTAATTTATAATAATTTTAAATGAGGTCAATAAAAATGTAAGAAAGGCTTATCTTTTGGTTTATAATTATATTGAAGAAATGTAAAATCATCAATATCCCTAAACAAAGTAAAATTATAATTATCAATATAATTATATTCATAGAAATGCAAATAAGTATTAGCAATACTATTACTAACCAGCTCATCTTGGGATTTGCCTTTTCATCTTGTATTTTTATGGTTAAATCTAATATAATTTTCTTTTGAATTAAATATATAAAATTTTCATAAGAAATAAATTTATTCAAATTAAATTGCTTAAGAATATCCATCAAAACTTTTATAAAATCTCAATGTCTATAGAATTTAATAGATCTTCAAAATCATAGAGAAAATTTATTTTTTACGTAGTTAACACATCATTATACTTATTAATTTCTTGTACGAAATTTTATAGGAATCTTATTGAATTCAGGTGTTAAGATATATGCGGATATTCAATATAACAATTTTACTGTAACCAATTTCCTTAAACATACCATTAATTCATTATTGCTTACTTCAATAAAGAATTACTTTTAAACAGATATTTATTCGTCATACTAATACAGAATTATTTTGCAGGTAATAGCATAATTAATACGAGTTGTATCTGCATAACTTTTTCACTTTTTCTTTGATTTCTTGTACTTTTTCCTTTTTTTTTTTTTTTTCAAATAAGTTATTGAAATAAAATTCCTTTTTACTTGGGGATCAGGGAACTTAATAAAAGTACATATATTTGTAGTAATAGATGCTATACTGATTCTTTAGTAACTTTTATTGCAAAGAGGAAAATTATGTTGTAAAAAACATTTTAGATTCACGGCAAATTGTGATTAATTCTCCTTTCTTTACTACTACTACTGTTATTATTATTAAGGAAATCAACATTCATTTATACTTAAAAATGTGAAATTTTTACACATATAAATATATAAATATATGCGTGTCTATAATGGAATGGAAAAGAAACTGGAATGAACAGCTTAAGGTAAAACAATATTATTGTCATTATCTCATCCTTCTGATATAATTATATAGATTCTGTTAAGTGCCGTAAAAATATAATAACATACTTTTTGAATCTTTTTTCAAGGGATGAGTTTAAAAAAAAGTAGCAGCTCACTGAATAGAGTTTAATGTATAATCATTCACAAAGACTTTTATCAAATTACTTAGACGAAATAATATTAACAAAGCCAATCTCAAAACGTATTTCGCGATAAAAATTGAATTTTCCATTCCTGATATAGTGAATATGTATTCAGAAATACTTTTCTGAAAGTACCGTTTCAACTCTAAACACAAATTTTCCCATTTTTATTTCCCATTCATTCCCTTGGCGTGACAAAGATGTGGAGAATAGCGTAACAGCTCATGTATTGACCAAGTCATCTGATTACAACTCAAAATTTCTGAATTTATTGACTTATTTAAATAGGCCTTTGTATCAGCCCTCAATAGGCAGTGTTCAGCAAACAAAAATCATAATAGCCCTACTTTGTAATCTCTAAAATGTAGATTTAGAATAAGCTGTAAAGTAAACTTCAAGAGGGCAACATATTATTAGATATTTTCTTTAACTGAAATACACAATTATTATCCTGAAAAACGTTTTTAATTAGTAAGTTAGGCTGAATCCAGAACGAAATATATGAAACTATCTAACAGTAAAATATTAATATAACATAAACATTTATAATACATATAATAAATTACCCTATTATATAAATAAATTTAAAAGAATACCACTTTGTATCCAATGGTACTGCAATACAAATACATTCATTTACAATTGTGACAAGTTTATATGAAAATCATCAAACAATTTTTGATTATAAATATCTTTCCCAAACTGATCAAATATTTCTTTTACAATGTGCTTTACAGAGTTAGAGCTTGTCAAATAAGTCCTCTTCAAATTATATGCATCAAATCTCAGTACTATGCATACACATTCGGTCTTCAAAACACCATGTTATTATGAATTCTATTTATCAATATAAAACTTTTCCAACAAAGTTCGCTTCCGATTACGCAGCAATCAATGGTTGACTGCATTCAATTCACTTGTTCGAATAGCATTCTAAGAACAATGGGACTGCAGCTGTTGATTGAGAATGAGTAATTACGTTCGCTTTGTGGCGTTTAGGGAATGAAAAAGAATCTCCTGTTCATAACAGGAATCGAAACAACTCCAGATGTATTTCATTTACTATGGCCATTCAACTCCTTAATATGAGATGTGAACTTTTGGAAAGGAATCAGATTTGAGAAAATATGTAATAAAAGGGAATGTCAATGCCTAAATCATTGGGTTGGATGTCAAAGATAGACAAGAAACGCAATGCTTAAAAATTATCTGTTAACTTTTCTAAAGTTCAATAAATATTCAGTATTATGCAGCAAATGCATATTTTGTATAAGCTAACGGATCTTAATTATTGCCTAAGGTGTGATATAAGACATATATTGCAAAATTTATTCATTTACATTATTTACCACGCTGGAAATGTGACGTATTTAACTAAAACTGAATTTAGCTCTTAATTAAAAACTTTACTTAAAATCGGTTGATGATATAGCATATAAAATTAACCGAATGCCACCGATGGCGCATGACGTCATTTACAACCACTAGTGACGCACGTCGTCACAAAGGTGTTACATTTTATCTTGATTTACATTATTTGAGATATTTTATTTCAAAAAAGAGTTTTTTAAGCTAAATTTACTATCGTAAATGTTCAAAATAAATTATGCGTTTCTGTAATTATTTCATTTTGTTTCTCTTAATTTATTTATCAATATTTTTTTAATTTAAGGTACTGAGTAAAATGTTATATCGAAAGTCATATTTCTGTTCAGGGCTGCATTCAGCCTTTAGAGAAAAAGAAAATTATACCACATGCTTTACAATTAAATGCCACAATTTGTAATTGAGCTGTACCTTCTTGTTCTGGCCAGTTTTGATAACACATATATGTTTTTACTTATTCTGAATATTTATATTCAAGCCTATAAAATGCTTAAAATCAAGAAAATGATTTTCGTCCTTTCACTATTATGATACCAAAATTATGAAATAATCTAACTATTACATGCAAGATTCATCATTTTGACTTAAAGTCAAGATATTACTTATGAAGATGTTATCTGGGATAGTACTTGATTTTTAAAATTAATCACCATATTTATTATCTTAATCTAGAATATTTGTAATCTTAAATGTAATGCAGCCTTTATATTCTACACGAAGGAATTTTGTGGAAACAAGAAATGATCCTATGATTTTACTCACAAAATCTTCAATCCTGAAACAAATAAAATAAAAAAATAACCAAAATATATACTTAAAAGTATACGTAAAAATAATTCCAAAAAATAACAATAATAAAAAATACGTATTCACGTTTCATGATCAACCAATAAGAAATAAGCAATATAGATTAGGACATAAGATTTTTAAAAAATTGAAATTGACTTTGTTAAGTCCTCAAAAAAATAAAATTATTTGAAATGAATATTTATTACCGTAAATTAAGCTTTCTCCTGAATCCCAAGCTACAGAAAAATACTTAGAGTTTAAGGAAAAGAAAATACTATCTTCAAATTCCCAATACATTTATATTTTTACAAAAGTAAAGCATTCTACAAAAACGTCACTAATGTTAACAACAACAAAAAAAAAAAAAAAAAAAAAAAAACAGACGATTCTGCCTGAAAATCAATTATGAAATTGAATTTTAAAATAAAAGCAAACGATAATTTATAGTAAACAATAATATTCTGTT
>BMAW01003633.1:30859-43950 GCA_019974015.1 Nephila pilipes
AGATCGCAGGCGTTCTTATTCCATATTTGAAATATTTATAATTGAATCCTTTTCGATACATAAGTGACAAGAATCATCTGTTTTATTCTAATCATTAACATTCTGTACATTACATTGATGATTCAAAAGCTTTTTATCTCACCTGTTGTAAGAACAATTTTACTAGGAGTGGTGTTGGAGAATACATCAACAAAATACTCCAAACAAATAGAATGTTATCTGTGTATATTAGCATCCAATGGCTATCGGCACAGCATAATTCGAAGAGCTTACCATCCAGCAAGAAAAAATTAAATTCGTTTATAAATTTGTGAATATTAATGTTTGATGCAAATGATTAATGATGCAAATGGCATAATATGATGTAAATTATGTTCTTTTTTTTTTGTTAAAATAAAAATGTTATACAAGTTTGTAATAATTATAAATAAAAGAATTCACACAGTTACGATGCCTTAGAAAAATAAGGTGTTCTACGTAAAGCTTCTGAGAAGTACCATGAAATAAATTATAGAAAGGTACGGATCATTCTCACTCAGGGTAGAAGTGGATAAAGAAGAACCATTATAGGAAAAGACATTTCATTTTAATCCTTTTATTATGTAATGCTTTATTAATTTAATTTCGCTTTATGATTAAATATTCATTATGAGCTTCCGAATCCTTTTGGATTTTAAATAAATTTAACCTTAAAATAAATCACTTAAGCACTAAAATTTATAAATTTTGAAAACAAAAATATTTTGAAAGAAACCGAGGAATTTTTCGGTTTTTTTTTTTTTTTTTTAATGCTTCATACATTTCCAAACTTTTCCGTTATTAAACTTGATTGAATATTATTATTTTCAGAAAAGACCTATAACTTCTCGTTAAGAATTAAAGCCTAAATACTATTCTAGCATAAGCAGTTATTAGAGTAAACTCTTATGAACCAGGAAAAAATAAGTCATCAAAAAGTGGTATAAATAAATTAATTTTACTCGTTTTTAGAATTTTTTTCTATTGCAAGATATCAAAAAATAAAAGATGGTTATTTCATTTAAGTAAGCAACATTTTTTAAGATCAATTAGTATTTAATTCAAATCTTCTACAAATGGATTGTTGCAGAAGAAGAAGAAAATAAGCAAATAGCGTAATGTAATAAAAAGAATACTCAGGTTTTTTACGAGAGGTTGACTAAAAATATTTCAAGAATAATACAGAAAAAATATTTGGGTATTAAACTAAATATTTGCTGACATTTCTCCTTGATTAACAGGTGCTTTTCATCTATGACTGATGAAACTTCAAAGGATAATTGCATGTGGACTAAAAACTGCATATGAACTAAAAATGAAAAATGTGAAAGAACTAAAAATTATTCCTTTTCAAAGTATTTATTTCCGATATTATTTATCCATTTGTAATTGGTTCGAAGTGCTTCTGTTAATGGATAACTAAATCTTACTTTAGTTAAAAAATTTAATACATGTACATTTGCTGTTACAATATATATATATATATATATATTCGTTAAAGAACAAATCCTAATTTTATAAAATCAATGTTATTAATGTAAAACATTTTTATTTTAAAAAACACATTAAAACCAAGATATTTTAAATAATTGCAATTTAAAAGATGACTCAATATTCCTCTTTTTTCCCTTTATCTATCAAATTACACTTATCATAACATCACTATATTGTTTTGATGATAGTGAAAATTATCATAATATTTTTTACTTTCGCTTGCTTTACAGTATTCAACAATATTTGCGCAAACACATTCTTCTGCAGAAATGTATTTTTCTCAAAAAATATAAATATAACTTTTTAAACAAAAACTCTCATTAATTCTATTGCTTATGTTTCCCAGATTCTTGTTTCTCAACAAGTAAAATACAAAGAAAATTTTTTTTTTTCTTCTTAAAACCGGAGCAAGCATTTAAGGTGAGTCTTAGTAGCAGGTCTCATGAATACTATAATTATGGGATGTTTTTCCCCCTCTACGTTTTTACGTCGTTTCTTTAGCGAAGGAAATATTAAAAGCTATAAAAATAAATGTGAAAGACACAACCAAAATGTGCTTAGAAAGGATTTGTGAGTATGCATTTCCTAAAAGTTTTGACACATGTGCCTAAGAGATGGAATTTGTAGCAGCTTAAAATTCGAAAATTAAGTGTGTTTAAGAGTATATGTAAATATTATTTATCACAGCGCAAACCTCATTTTTATTTATTCATTTTATAGAACGAAACTTTTTCGAAAACCATGTTAAATTACACTTTTCTATTTTAATTTTTTTTTCAAAGTTCTAAATGTAATAATTGAATTTAATGCTAATGCAATGTTATAATGATTATATTATTATTGCATTTATTAAATTTTAAAAATTTCGTAACCGCAAAAATATTATTTCAGGTTTTTTTCGTATGTACGATACGTTTTAACAATTTAAAATGCATCATTTTATTTCCATGATATAACTTTTATACCAATTTAAACATTAAGAATGAATTTTTTGCGGAACATATAACAGTATTTTTCAAAAAAAATGTCTATCATAAGTTATTAATGGCAATAAGAGTTTAAAGAAATTTATTTATTTACTGTACAGGCTTATATAATTCATTTTACAGTAATGTCTCATTGTTAACGCAATTTTGATAAATCTTGATCAATCTATTCTGACTTAAAAGTGCAATTATTGTGACTAAATACACTGGTAAGTAACTGAAAATAATCTATAACTATTTAAATAAAAATCTTCCTTCTCTTTTCACAAGTGTTTTCAAGAATTTTAATTAAAAGAAAATATTTTGAATCTTCTTTTACATACAATAAATATATGGTGCAAAAATAGTCGTTCAACGTTTAAAGAGAATTAATACTCTTACAATTCTCATTTTTGGACGAATATTAATTATTTATGCATGTAATATAACTACACAATAATATTTATGAGAAGTAAATAATAAAAAAATCTAGTACAATTTATGTAAATAACGGTAAAAAGTTCAATGTAGACGAAACAAATATTTAATATAACTCCATCTGTAAGTATAGAGAAAATTTACTTAAAGATAAAAGGAAGATTAAATAAACAAACTCTAATCTCAAATAATTTTTAATTCACATATTTTTATCTTATCAAAAGTTCAATGTCTTTTGCGATTTGACTAATTAAAACTTTTTTATCATGAACTACAATCACATTATTCCATAGACAAATGGATTAATTTGACATAGGTAGATAATGATTTTTACAAACAGTTATTGCAAGAAATGCAATCACATGCATATTTTAAACAATATCTAACATAATGAAACATATATTTCAAAGCGATAAATATTGAGTTTTAAGAATTGTTATAAGTAATGCAACATTGAACTGAACTTCTTTTGTATTCTCAAATTTACAAAATATCAAAATATTCCAAGAGAAGTACCATGCTTATTGTCTAAATATTACTAAATGGGAATGAATTCACATATTCAGGTAATATTTAATACGAAAAATATTATATACACAGATTCAATAGTTTCATATTTTATACAACAATGAAAATTTCGATTTCCCTTTAATGATTAAAAAAGACAAATTAATTTTCCTTCGCAGTAAGAATCTAGAAATTCTACAGTACCTTAAGATCTCAAATTATATAAAAATTAACATAAACAATTTATTATAATAAAGTTAGTTTTAATTTCGTCAATGTTAATTTGACTCATCGTGCCTGAAGCATTGAACTCAGTTATTCTGCAGTTTATTCGAGAAAAAATATAAATTTTTGGCAACCGGTCATGGTGGATTAGTTCATTAATCAACGTGGAATTATTTTATCAAGGAAATTTCTACTTCCATATTTATTTATATGGGAGTGTTACAACACGCAATAGCACAATTATCTTTTAAGTGTTTGTGCTATCAATCTAAAAGTTTTCATCCTTATAAGAAGAAAGGTTTACTAATTAATATCACAAAATTTTAAATAATTACTTCTTGTACTATATTTTTGTGTCATATGATATTGTGAGAATCCCGTCGAAAATGTTTCGTGACTGAATTAATTCACACATTTTTTAATTTTTACACTATCAAATAATACATAAAATATTCTTACTTTGCTAGTTTTAGTTTAAGAATAAGGTATTTATAATTCATAATCAAATGCTGATTTCTGAATAAAAGTAAATACTTTTTAAATCAATGAAGAAAGACTCGTTTACATACATAAATGTGGATATCTGTGCGTAACGAGGGAAATTAGACCAAAGAGGATAATGGAAAATGATACTTTATTCACAAATGCTCAAGACAGGACGACACACAGGTAACAGAACTTGGACAGATTACCAACACAATCAGGAAACACAGTATTTGTTGTAAAGACAGATAGAAAGCAGAACATGTAATAGCATTCACAGCTCTTTCAGTAAGCGTTCAACTCACAAGATAACTAGTTTGCGCTGCAGTCGAATCTCTACAGTAATATTTTTCCAAGGCCGATTCCGACTGATAAACGAAGTGTTTGACCGATTTACTTCACCACGCTAAAGACATCACCTCGAAGATTCATGTAGCTAATGCCAAACACTGACCATCTATTTAATGTTCAATTGATCCCGCCTTCACATCGTTGGCGTGGTGTGGATGTTTGGAGAGGGGGTGCCAGTTCAGGTGTCGTCCTCGTCACTTGACCGTGGTTCAAAATTACGAGGTCCGTCGCCAATAGCCCTTGTGTTGCTTCTAGTGCGACGTTAATAAAAACTAAACTAAAAACCCGCCTTCACATCTCTCCGTATTTATAGCCATTTCAACTAAGTGTAACGCCTCACGAAAAGTCCGTAACTTTCCTTCCGATCGAGATTTCGACTAATTTCAGCACAATCAAGGAACATCGTTATGTCGGCAAAGTCGTTAAGTCTCTCGTTAAAATGCCAGAATGGTGACAATTTTTTCAAAAGTGTTAGTTCAGTTTAATTTAGTTTAGTTTTATTAACGTCACACTAGAAGTAACACGAGGGCTATTGGCGACGTACCTCGTAATTTTGAACCTCAATCAAGTGATGAAGACGACACCTAAGCTGGTACCCCTCTCTTAACTTCCCCACAACGCCAACGGGAGAGTTTTGTGCCCCGACCGATTCAACGGGCATCAGCCCCGGCTACACGATGGGTCATTAGTGGCCTGTCAAAAAGGGTAATTACTTAAGCTTTCCTTCCCTGAAGATAAGACCTCAGGAAATGTTTATTTCTCCTCATAAAAAGTTACTTTGAGTTTGATTTGTAGTCTTTTTCTTAAATGTTTATATTATGAATTTGTTTTTGATCTCTGTTCAAATGTATGTTTGGTTTTGTAACCATTTCTTAGTTATTTGTCTTATTGATGGGGATAATTTGGCCAATAAGTCAACAATAACCCAGCCGAACAGTTTAAAACCTGCTATAATATCAAATAGTTTATACTCTATTATTTTGGTTTCTTCGAATTTTGCTTTTTTTTTTTTTTTTTTTTTTTTTTTGCATTTTTTGCATTTTTTTTTTTTGATAATTTTGTAGTAGTCGATTTAATTTTCCGATTAATTTACTTTCTTTTAGAATGTTTTATAGTTAATGATATTTTTCTTTTATAATTAAAGTTCAGTAATTATTTTTATGGTTTGATGTTATGTATACATATAGTCCTAAATCTGAATCAGCATTTTGGATCCTTTCAAGAGTAAGGGTACTTAGCCTTTATCTTGTTTATTCAAGTATTTTAATTATACATTCATGTAAAAAAAAGTATAGTTATAAGCCCAAAAATAGTGATATTCTACTAAATATCTATACGATGTAATCCACTTTTGCAAGGAACACAAACATGCCTAATTAGTATTATTCAGTGAAATTTTTCTGATATGTAAATCGAGGCGTTACGTCGTCTTGGGGTGAATCAAACGCTTTGCCCAAAGTGAATATATGAGAGAATTTTTGATCTATAATGTTTGATTTCATTGTGTAAGGATACAAATCGGTTTGTTATAAGTCCGAATTATCATTTGGAAGAATCTATGAAGTGGTGGAAGTGGCGGATATTTTCGACCATTTAAAAACAAGGCAGGTAATCATGGAAGCAACAAAATATGTAAATATTTCAATACGAACAATCTCTATCTTGTGAAAACAATTTCAGAACACTGGAACTGTTGTATGCTAGTGTAAAGATGGTCACAAAAATATAACTCAAAAGTATTTCTCAAAATTGGAAAAAGATAACAATTACCTTTCGTAACAAGAAATCTACTGCTCGGCAGTTGAGTTCAGATTTTACAACCGCTACAAGAACTATTGTATCATGGCAAATTGCATACAGTAAAAACTTTGAGAGTAGGAATATCAGTAGCTGTTAAAGCAAGTCCACCGGGCACTTTCATCGGAACTCGTATAGTAGAGACCACAAATGATAGTGTTAAAGAATCTTGTTCGATGTTGTTTTGCTTTACGATTTCGTTGCGGGCTTATCAGCAGCTGCATCAAGTCGGCGAATATGTTAAGTGTTTATGGATAGAGTTATGAATAAACGTACTACAAGGCATCGGTTTCAAAAATTCAGGTCAAGAGATTTGTCCTTCTGTGTTAAAACTCGAAGCGGAAGACCACGCGCCTTGGATGATGCAGCCCTGCAGGCGGCCGTTGAGGAAGACAGTAATGAACTTGCAAAATAGTTTAACGTTTCTTATGTACCAGTTGGATTTCATCTGCAACTGTAATGGATGACGTACAGGCTGAGCAAGTGGGCCCCACAAACGCTGTTGGAAGTTCACAAGAGACAACGAGTGGCAGCCTGTATGTCATTGCTTTCTCACCAGCGTACGACATCCATATTCAATCGAGTGCTTACCAATGACGAACAGTGGGACTTGTATAACCTTCCTAGGCGTTCCAAACATTGGTTATCACCCCAGGATACTATCTCTCACGGCGCAACACCACGTGTACACCCACACAAGATTATCTCTGTGTCTGGTGAACAGGTCGTCAAATGGTCTACTATGAGCTGCTACCAACGGGCCAAAGGTCATTGCGGATGGAACTCGCAGCAATTGGAACGAGTGAAAAAGGCAATGCAACAGAAGTAGCCAGCACTGTGAATCGCAATGGCATAATAATCATTCTTTATGATAAGGCCAGACTGCATGTCACGCGGGTGGTCAGGGACACCATACAGCAACTTGATTGGGAAACTTTGTGTCGTCCTCTTATTCACCTGACCTTTCGCCATCCGATTACCACCTATTCCATCTTCGTGGAAAATTTCACCATTGAAGCAGACTTGCGCAAAGCATTCACAGGAGACATGTTGGCAGAAAGTGCTGAATGCCGATGGTTATTACTTTGAGGAAGTCTACACATTTTGTAAATCATTTTATTTTTGGCCATTAAAAACGGCAAGAATTTATTGGTTACCTTGTTGTATATATTAGTAAGGTATCCCCCCGAACAAATGTTTTCGCTTCCATTTTTCAAATTCTAATTTATTTGAAAACTGATTAAATAATTCTATTGTGATTCAATTTACGCTATGTGTTAAAATTTTGCCTCTTTATTTCTCTCATTCAAGCTTGAGTTTGTATACTTGATTGTTTTCCTGTTATTTGTTCTGAAGCTGATATAACAATTTTATAATTGAACCAACTTTTGATACCTAATAATTAGAACATTGTCTAAATGGAAAACAAATTTTTTTTCTAATGTTCAGGTTTCTGTTTGTCATAAATAAGCTGCAAAGGAAATATGCAATTTTACATTCCAAAATTGATACTGGAAAATGCATCATCGATAAATATTTTTTTCAAAACGGTAAAATTTTATTTATTTTCATATAGTAATTTATATTTTAATTTCATTTTCAAAATGATAATGCCCTATTTTTTTTAATGAATATTGGTCTCAGCAAATATAAATTAAAATTTTATGTATTCAGGAGTTACAAATGAGTTATGTCTTTTAAAAAATTCAATTACTTTAAATAGCTTAAATTTTCAGCAAATACTCTTTGTATCCAAGTTTATTTTAATTATGAAAATTAAGACTATAATGATTAAAGTTCTATTTCAAATAATATAAATCAAAATTCATATTTGATAAATTTTTAATCTTCGTTTTAAATAAATATGATTAAATCTCTGAAGAATCATCTTCTTAAATGTATTAGTTAGAAATTTCAGCTCCTTGATTTGTGATATTTATTACCCGAAATCTCATTAAATGTACAGTTATCTACAAGCGTTTTGTATATCATTTCATATTTCATTACTGAAGTTTGCTAATTGCTTGGAATGCACTTTTAATTATTTTATTTTCATAATTTAATGGTAAGGCATTTTACGAATCTAAAACTACTATTCATTTTGAATGTAGGAAATAAAACCAATTTTCTCCTTTGCAAACGAGAAAAGTTATTCTTGAAAAGTTTAATTACGCTTTTCAAAAGTACATTATTGATCAATGACTTTTTAAAGAGTCTCTTTTATTTTTGTCCAGTTAAGAATTTTGTTATGGTTAAAAATATAATGATTAGAAACTGATTAATGATGACAGAGATAACAAACATCTAATAAAGCTTTTTCTCGAAGATATGTTTTTGTGGTAGAAGGTGAAAATATTTCCTATGTGAAAAAGATTTTTTTTTTAATAATAATAATATTTAAGGGTTTTTGTAATGCAAAAATTAGATTTGTTAAACTTAATAATGTTAAAAATCTAGTACATTTCATAAAAAATGCTTCTTTCAAGTAAACGCATTCACAATTGAATTCTTAAACTTAACATATATATACATATAAATTCACTTATTGTAGTCTAGAATTAAAACAGTTTTCTGCTATATAAGTTCGGAAATCTCAGTTTTCTAACAAGATACTTATGTATGCATGTATCATCATATAGTACAACAATACTTGATTATTTTACTACAATACAGCAAGAAATTCCAACGAATTCCTCCAAAAACATAGAAAATTGCTAATTTTTCTTTATGAAACGAGTAGATTATTTATCTTTATTTATGTTGAGAAGTATGTGACTAATCAAATCCTCTATTTTCAAATGGTATATATATCAAATTTCACTAAAACCCGTCCACCTTTCCGACGTAACTCGTTTCGAATATATAATAATCAATAATTGACTGCATTTGATTTATTTGCACGTATAATTTAATTCATTTATATACATTTCATTAAAACCGCAAAGGGTATCGGGATTACTGAATGAGAATAACTAATTGAATTCGCTTTGTGACTCTAGGGGATTATAGAATAATCTGTTGATCAAAATATGAGGAATCCACACAATTCCAGAGGCAATTAGCTTCATTATATCCATTGAAATCTTTATTACGAAGCGATGTGTTTATCAAGGAATTAGAAAACAGGTAATTGTAATGCTTGTTAATTATTATAACACAGCTGAAGGTATTAAAGAAGATTAGAAAAATTAAATAAAGTAAATTTATTGTGAAAGGTCTTGTAAATTGAGGAAATACATGTTGTATTTGCATTATAAAACACTGACTGCCTACCTTCGAGACCAAAATTTTTAAAAAAAACTAATTTTTGCACATTTTTTTGTGTTGTTAGTATAAATAGTACATAAAAATAAGAAAACACATAAAAAATTTTAAATAAATATTGTACTTTTTGATAAATTGGTCGTTTTCAAGGAAATTTCAGCATATTTTGACTGAAACGGCTAACACCATATTAAAATTTCTAATGCAGCTACATCACTTTCCTTTGCACACAAAATACATATAACAATTTTCTTCAAAATGAACCAAAATCTAAGTAAAATAATAAAATTTAAAAAATCTACAGGTAATCGCACCTTTTAACATGGACATTTTTGCAATTTTTTCAACTTTATCTTTACATAAACAGTCCTAAATAAAAATATATTCCCCCTACATCAAAGATTTTGGTCCATTTCATTAAGAATAGAATATAAAACATTGTCAGAAAATTTCAGGACATTATCTCCATTATTTCTTGAGATATCATGTAAATGGTTTCAAATTTGCTTCAAAAACACTATTTTGAGAAAAACACAATTAAAGTTTTATTTTGCAGTGAAAAGCCACTTACCCTATTCAAAATAATCTAAAATTCCCCGGGATGATATGTCAAGCCTTCTTTTTTTTCCTGCTGCAAAATTTTTATTTTCCTCCCAGCACGTGCTTTTTTCCTTTGTAATTTTACAAAGGGTAATGAATGTCTTTTTGCATCGGTGATACGTCGAAAATCATACTGCTTCAAAATACGGAGCATATAATTACCGACATTTAGCTGCAACTTATTCATTACCTCAATGAAACCACTGGCACCTTCATTAAACTGAAGAACAGCTAGGTAAGCACCTAATTGCAAAGTTTGCAATTCAGTAAAATGTTGTTTTGGAATAATATTCCAAAGAACACCATTAAAACTTTCATTGGCATTTTGTGTCATGCCATGCAAACACTTTTTTAATAGGGTTTGGTCGCATAATTTCATATAGGTTGGCTTAATTATGTTTATGATATTTTGTGAAAGTCCAGTGGATTTATCAGATAATGTTTTACCCTGAGCTTTTGCTTTTTGAAATTTGCACCAGCTGTCTTTTCCCTGCGGACACTGACCATGCATAGGAAAATCTTTACTAGAACAGCAGTGGTAAAAGGCAGCAATAACTGCTCTTTGCATGCTTTCTAAATTGTTTATGTTACTGCGAATAGCAATTCCATAATAATTCTGCAGCTTGTCTATAAAACTATCTGTTAACTTGCCTCTTCCTCCAATTCCTTTCGTAGACTTTTTTAATTTCCGCAAGTGACTCCCAACTCTCTTCTGAACATGGCCAATACATTCAAATTTATTGCCTGTATTTGGGCCATACATATTTTTAACGGACTCATATCCCTTAGAGTCACCGTCCCCATAATAATCCCTGTACTGTAATTTACGCAGATTTTCCGATCGCTCAAAAATTCGATATACTCCTATTGTCTCCATGCTAGAAGCAGAACCCTTGTGATTGCGACAAACATGTGAACCGGGAAAAGCACCTGGAGTATTTGACATTTTATTACATATTCTGCAGAAATGGGACATCATTTCGACATCCAATACTTTTCCAGTATCAATGGATATGCAGCTCACGCAACCATTGTGAGATGAGTAGCCCCGTTTCTGCCAAGTCCCATCCAATGACACTCCGCAGTAACTTATATCTGTTAATGGTTTTTCTTTTCGAATTTTATCTGCTGCATTGAGCATGCTTTTCTTAGCAGCTTCAGTTGCAGCGCGTAGAATCTTTAGCTCTTGATTTCTAAAAGCTCTTTTAGACAAAAAAGGCAAGTCTAACATGCTAAACAGTTTATTTCCAGCTGTATAGCCCTTTCCGATGAGTCTTAACGCATATACAAGAAGAGTATTTAAGTTAAATGCATTATTAATCTTTTCAGATGACACAAATACCTTAACAAAATCACAGTTCTTACATTTTATATATGAATTTGAGCATATGCCAAATCTTGAATCCTCTGTCAAGCTGAGGTTATCCTGGAAACAAACAGGGCAACACAAAACTGCAAATACAGATATTAATGTTCTAATATCATATATACGATGGCCAAATAGTTCACTAGAACCTTCAGAATATATATTATCAGAAAAAGTTTGCTTCAAGCCCTCAAGTTTTGAAGCACTTGCTGTTTTCTGCTCATCATTCCTTGCAGTTGAAACTTCATTTTCATGTTGAGCATTGTTCAGTGTCGGTTTCTTAGAGTACTGATTTCTTGAAAATCTTCGTTTCTTTGGGCGGTAATTTTTGCAGTGTCCCATATTTATGTTACTTTGAATAGCATTTAAGCAAAATTGCAATTCAAAATATAAGTTATTTCAGTAAAAAAAACGATCAGAAATACGAAAACAAAACACACATTCAAATGTAAACAGAAACTATTTGTTGCCAATTCTCAGCAACAAATCAATAAACTAAACTGTACAGTATTGGCTAAACCACTAGAAATATTATTAAAATATTATTTATAATTTAAAAGAAAAAGAAAAATGTAGAAATAGAGTTAAAAAATGCAATTATGTACAACTTCCGGTTACAGAATGCTACTTCCGGCTCTCTTTTGCAGCTGACGATGGTTTTTAAAATTGCTATATCTTTATTTCTATTTCACATAAATTAAAAAGGAAAACAGATTTGAGAAGAGAAATGTTGAAACTAAAAGATTATTAAAGAAAACAAAATTGACCCAAGTGGTCAAAAACTGACATTTGTACGTAGGCAGTCACCTTATATAAATTATTTAAAAAGATGCATATCTATTTTCTAATGTAATTGATGTAATAATTTCGGATGTTTTCATAAATAAAGATTTTCTAAAGTCACGAATATAAGCTTCTAAAATACTTTTATTTAATATCATGCACTTTTCCTTTTAATAACTTATTTATTTAATAGTATGCAGTTTATCTAAGGATGTACACTTATATAATTAATGTAACACACTTGAGATCAAAAATATTTTTATTTATCAATTAACATCATTTTAACTTCCCTACTTAAAGCCCGCCTATAGAGTGCGTTCATTTGTAAAGGGAAGAGTGTGTGATGTCACACGATCCCCTCAGACGGGACCTGACCGAATCTCCGACAGGAAAAACAAGCGATTGTAAGGAGTGTAAATAAATTGTTGTTGTTATACAACCCGATGTGTTTTTGTCTTAGGACAACAGTGAACTAAAATCTGATGATGAGTAGTTTTAACAATCATTTAAGACTTCCATTTAATTTCGTAATTTTGAACTACGATTAAAATATCAAGAATATTAAACCTATAGCTACCTTTCATTTCATTTCAAATCCTTTATCGGGATTTACTTACATTTTCTCTCATTTCAACATGCAGTACATGAACTTTAAAACTATGATATTTTCTAGTCATTCGCAACCATTGTCCCATCGTCTCAATGGAGCAGAACATTTTTAAAAAATTCTAATGGATTATTCGTAATTACTTAAACAAACCTAAGATTTGTTTAAAGTTAGAGGGGAAATTAACATCAGA
>BMAW01003643.1:17151-61702 GCA_019974015.1 Nephila pilipes
TCAAATTAATAATTTATTACAATGACATTCATGCTTATAAAAAGTTACATTTACATTTCACTAAATTATAAGTGTTTGCGTGAATATTCAAATTAATAATTTATTACAATGACATTCATGCTTATAAAAAGTTTCCAATGTGAATGGAACTTATCGCCGTCGAAAATGAACACGCATAGCTTTCGTAAATTTAATCATAGTTGGATAAAACTGATATCATTGTTAAAAGTTCGCATGGAGCTAAATCATGATGTTGATGAATTTAATAAACATAGTTAATTAATTTTTTTTTAAAAAAAATATCATTTCAGAAGTTCTTCAAATTTTTTAAATTCCCACTTAAAAACTTTTAAGTTTAATGTGTTCCATATCGTTAAATGAGAGTCTTAAATATTTAAATATATCAAATTTTTGCTTAACACTTTAAAAATATATTTATATAAAAATTAAAAATAATTATTCTATGATTTAAAAATATATGTGTAAAAAATTGAAAACTTAATATTTTTTATAAATACCAGTGTTCTCCACGAATTTAATGTATTCGATTTCTGACGAACTTAAAAAGCAAAAACGTAATGTATTTTTGAAAAATTTACAAATTGATACGCGTACTTCAAACGCTATTTTTTGACGTAGTAGTATTCTTTCATAATGCACTTCTTGAGCTGAGCGATGAGGTTCCTTATACCTTCATCAAAAAAGTTTTTTTGCTACCGGTTTGTCCCCTTATTTGATGACACACTGGACCTTATCGCTGGTTAAAAACCTCTTTTTATCTGTAAACAACCTTAAAAAATTAAGCAGAGGAAAATCTGAAGGTGCCATATCAGGGATGTGAGAGGGGAGGATGATGATGTCTTAACTGAATAAGTCTAAAAGTTTAATTTTGGTGTTGAATGTATGGGGAAGTGCATTGTACAACAAACAAACTCTCTTCGCTAATGTTCTTCATTTTTGGTCTGTATCATCTTTTATAACTGTTTTGGGTTTTTCAGTATCATTCGGCAATCATGGCTTCTCCTGGAGCAAAAATTAAATATGGGGAATCCTTATACGATCCCAAAAGACCAAAGCCATGAATTTTCGGTCCAAAACAAATGTTTTTTTTTTTGTGCCACTTAAAACTCGCGTTACTTAATGTACACATTAGTACGGTTCAGGACACCACCACAATATTAAGCTTGTAATGTATGCATGTTTCCTGGCGGCTGAGAATTACGTTCATCAACTCCTAACTGGTGAGATTTGGAATAGAGATACTCATTGCAACATAAACAAAAATTTCAACTGACTAAGACAAACGAGCACGCATTCTACTCTCAAAACCTTGATCTAGAATGCGGAACTTAGTTAAAAAAAAACCTTTGACCGTCAGTACTTTTACTCTCCAGATAATCGTTGAATATGAACAAAACAATCGGGAAAAGAAAAGCGAATTCTACCAGGCCGAATCTTTTTGATGGACTTATTTCTTATGCCCTAAAACCTCTACATTCAAAATATCGAACAATTGCCTCTAATTAGTTCAAAAAATGTAAAAAAAAAAAAAAAAAAAAGAAATTAAGATAACGAAAAGAGGACCATCTTCGGAATCAGTTTACTAATTCACAACTGTTAATGAGGCCACAGTAGCTTAGTAATGTGGTTACGTGTTAGCCTCTGGCGTTATTTCCGGCGAGTAGTGGGTTCGATTCGGGATGCTACTAAAGACTGTTCAAGTAGCGGGGCTAATGTACAATAAATCTATCAAAGCTCCAAGTCCTCCCATGGGTGTAATGTATATGTTTGAAGAGAGAAGTGAGAACTCAAGAGTCGTCCTCGTCACTAACATATCCAATAGCCCTCATATTACTTATGAGAGCAACGTTAATAACGGCAATCCATCTACGTACCATGTGGTGTTCAAAGACGTAAAATGTATTATGAGCGATATCATTTTTTAACTATTCATATCATATTCCTTTTTTAACTAACAACAGTATCTAAAAACACCTTTTATTTTGATATATATGTAATGAAATACGAAATCCCAATTAAAATTAAAACGATTTAGAGAAACTTTGTAACAATATTGTGATAAAATAATAATAAAAAAAAGATTTTATACGCTTTGGTAGATGCATCACTTGCTCAATCAAATCTAATATACTCGTGTGATCTCCTTAATAAGTTGCCCGTTTAACAAGAAATGAATTCGAACGATGTGTTTGGACATTGAGTATTTAGATTACTATCTACTTAAATCTGCAGATATCAGATTTTTGAACTGAAAAAGTACTTCTTAGAAACTAACTAACAATGTTACTTAAGTTAATTCATTCACCCATAAACGCCATAACTTAATCTCTTTTTAGCTATTAGCTGTTATATTAATTTTATCCATCTTGGTGGAGAATTGGCAACGCCTTTAAGGATGCGTCATTTCTTGTTATATTTATTCCTTACCTGTCAGGTATCTCTGTTATCCAAACTTCATTCAAATCGTCAAATTTTGAAATTAATACTAAAAAGTATTATAAATGTATCCTAATATTTATCGCATTCAAAGTGCATTAAAATGAAATCAAAATAAAACCTAATCAATGCGGTCTTATTAGACTACGAATAGCTTATTGTGGCCGTCCAATATGGAATAGCTCCTTCAGTTTCTAACTAAACCTATTATTGGAGAACTCGTAAAACAGATATGAGCAATCTAATTAAAGTACATTGTCGTGGTAATATAGTTGAATGGCTATGGTAGATGACAGGTGGGCTGCTATGTTCCAGTCTAGAAGCGGGTTCGAATCTTGATAGCAATAAAAGATAATAGCTACTACACGTTAAGTACAGCTCAGTCTCATGACCCTCCCGAGTAGAGATGCGGAAATTAAGGACAGGAAATAGCAGCTCAGGTATCGTCTTCGTCACTTGTCAGTGGTTTATAATTACAATACTCATCATCAAAAGCCCTCATTTAACTTCTAAAATTACGTCACTTCTAGGCAAAGTATTTCTGTTCAAGGGTAGATGAAGATAGGAACCTTTTCTCTCAGCATTAGCCAAATTAGAAGTCAGCTCAGGTAGAGTCTTCGGCACTAGACAGTGGATCAAACTTACAATCTCCATCATCAATAACCTCATATAACTTATAAAGGAGCGTTTCTTCTAAACAAAGATATTAGTCCACGGGTAGATGGAGATGGAAGTTTTTTCTTGAACAATAACTAAATTATAAATAGGAGGTGGCAATTCAGGTATCGTTTTAGTCACAGAACAGAATTACAATACCTATTCAATAGTCTTATGTTACTTAAAAAAAGTGTGTTACTTCTAAACAAATATTTTGAGCTGCGGTTATATAGATGGAGATATAAACATTTCTCTAAACATTAATAACACTCTATAGTAGGACTTGAATTAAATTTAGCATGCATCAGCTGTTACTATTTCTCACAACGTTATCTTAGTAGAAATGAAAGTCTTGGACTTCCCGCCCTCAGATTAAATAAAACTGAGAGAAAATGTATTTTACGTTCATTAATTTTAAAGTAACGGGGAAAGTGACAGACTCACTTTCCCTACACTTAAGGAAAATTTCAGTATTGAACGGGCTTTACTACATCGCAAGCAGAGATGAAGCATCTAAAAAATAATTTATATGTTATTTTGATATGATGTCCCCACATAAAAGATACTGCTCAATATTGCCACAGATGTAGAAATGAAAAATGTTTTTAAGAGCTTGGATTAAAAAGCTTTTGTAAGAATTGTTGGATGTAAAAATTTTAAAATAAAAAAACTATACAATTGCTTATTATTGTCGAAATTTCTATTGTTCTACACTGATAAATTTTCACATTGTACTTAATGCTTCGATAGGCTTCATACATTTTTTTCTTTCGGTTAACGAGGAAGTAAATTTTCTCCCTCCAAAATAATGCACGTAATATTGATGTGTTAGCTGTTATAAGGAATAACAGGTAAATTTGTGACACTTGAGCAATTCTAATTATTTTTAATATAGTTAACGTATCTGATTTTGCTTTTGAAGTGAAAAATTCGCTATTAAACTCCCTTTTTTATTTCTTTTTAATTTATTATAATTCTTATAACTATAAATAAGAAATCGTATTCTTTTTCCTAATCGTCTACATAGCTGTTTGAAATCAACGTGGAAAATGTTTGCAATATCAGAAATGTGTTGTTGACATCTCCAATTTTCTTCCATTCTTTTATTTTTTTTTCTTATTGAAATTTAACAAAACAATTTACAAAAATTGCATTTTACTTAAATTCATTTTGTAGTTTTTACGTCACACGCAATTTACTTATATTACCCATTTAAGAAATTTAAGTATATAACTAGAATTTTTTAAAAAATATATTAATATAGCTCAAAATATATTTTATGTTATTAGATTTATTTTTATGTTTTTAGATACCATATAAAATTCATGTTTTAATAATAATTTAAATAATTACTGTTATTCTAGGGAAAGACGAATTCAGAAAAATAAATAAATCTTTCTTTGCGGATAATTCAGAAAAAAAGCATGGAATTTTTATAATCCAATAAAAAACAATTGTAGTAATTAATTTATTGTGTTTGTGTGCGAAAAGTTTATAACTAAGGCCTTACCGATTCGATTTCATGATGGTTGCACAAAACACTCATTATGCATGGATATAATAGCAGCTTCAAAGCAGAACTTTATGTTAAGATAACTGAGATCTTAAAAAGCTTCAAATTCAGCATTTAAAATTTTGAAATTATACCAATTCCATACATGTATTAATTAATAGAATTTGATGAATAAAACTCTAAAAAATGGAATTTGAAAACTTTATAAGCAAGCGTGTCACGCCTTAGGAATATATATATATATATATATATATATATATATATATATATATATATATATGTATTTTTATGAAATTTTTTTTTTTTTAGGATTCTGGTACATTTTCCACGAAATCTAATTTATCCATAAGACAGATATTTTTCACTTAAAGAAATAAGGTTATTTCCTATGCAGTGTGTGTGCGTGAAAGGAATTTTTTCTCATAAAAACTCAAAATGTTTTAGATGTAGCAAAACATTTGTACAAAATTAAAAGAAATTTTTGCCATAAAATTTAATTTAAAAAACATTTTTCATTAAATTCAAATTCAGAAAATATAATATGTTCAGTAGTTGTTATACTTACAACATTTATAAGAACTCCGCAAATTTTCAAAGCTATAAATACAATGGAATTTGTGCAATATGGGCCTAAAGCCAAGTACACAACTTGCAAATGTAAATGCAAGTATTGATTATTAATTGCTCATTCATAATTATTTATGTATACGAATGGGACTTTATTTTCATAAATTATAACGAGCCTCTATACGTATTTGCCTTCAACTATTGATTATTGATTTGAGGGCCTCTTCTTGAGAATGAATTATGTAAATTAGAAAACAAATACTGAAATGTAGTTAGTAAGAGTGAAGGAATAACATTTATAAACAGCGATGAGTTTAATAAGAGGGTTAGTAGAAAAAGAGAGAGATTTGGAAATTCTGACTCAATGCTTAGTGTGAATTGATTATCAGTGAATGGGTAGTCGGATTCAGTTTACTCGCTTAATACTGATTCGGATCCGGTTAGTCGGGGTAAGATAAAGTAGAATTTTATAGCATTAAACTGTTGTAGTGGATGCGTTATTGTCTGCTTCAAAGGTGTGATAAATATCTTGATTTTTAATTATTCTATCATAAAGAATAAAAGTTAGTTAAGTACTTCATTCTGTGATATGTCAGAATTGCTAATTAGTGACTGAACTTTATTAAATTGCAATGGATAAAATACGTTGTAGTAGCAAAATCGGGGTATAATAAAGTCTATACATATGCACACATATATTTCTGTGTTAAAATACGACTTACAATGCTTTCAATTTAAAAACATGGGATTATTTAAATTTAGCGTAAAGAAACTCATTTATCCCTGTTGAAGACCTCTAAATTACCTTAAGAAATTCCTAAGTTAAAGACTATCAACAAATACTGGAATTAACTCCTTAAAATCAGAATCGTAACTACGTGCTTAGAAAAAAAACATTTATTCGTGTTAGATGGAGGTTGAGGAGAAAAAATTCATGCGTAGGTCATAGATGGAAAAGAGAGGGAGAGCGAATGTTTGTTTCTTGAAACCATAAATTAGTAAAACTAGAATTATGGAAATCCATCACTGTTTATTCCCATAAAAAGAAACAAACGAATGACTTAGCATTTGAAGTTGCGTTGAACACGATTAAGTAAGATGCGTAGAAATCTTTAGAAACGTTCAGAAAAATTTCTTTGGAAATCAAAAAGCAGAAAATTACCGACGGGTAATTAATGAGCTTCTGAAAGTCGTCTAAGTGTTCGGTTGTCTTGCATACATAAATCTTTCTTTTTTTTGTTTCTCCGTCTTGATTTTTCCCACAGCAATAAGGAAATGTATTGAAGGACAGGGAGAACGTTTTCCTCATTGAATATACAAAATAGAATCAAACTATAGAGTAAAATTAGATTTTAAAAAGGTTATCTTAACATACTCCTTGTTGAAGTTGGACCTTTAAAATCCGATATGCTAAAGATGACAATTCAAGGAAATCCTAATAGGAAACAGTTATTTGTTTCAATACTTTTCGATAGAATAAAACATTGAAATATAAAATGTTTAATTGCTATAAATAAAGCTCGATGCAAAAATTTAGTGACTAGATTTGAAAGTGGACGTGAAAAAAATGATCAAAAATTTATACCTGGCAACTCTTAAAACTGAAAGTAAATTTACTCTCTTCAGTATAAACTGTGATAACAGTTTATAAAAATGCAATTAAGTATTATTATTAAAAAAATCAAAACCCCGGCGAAGAAAATTCTATGAGATAAATTGTGGATTAAAAAGATATGAGGGAGACAATATAAAAATATTTTTATGAATCAGCGAAAAATCTGTTTATCTATAAAAATATTCAAGATTATATGTTCAGTATATTTTTAAATGTATATTTGTAGAAATCAAATAACAAGTCATCCTTATTTTTATTTATCCTTTAATCCATGCGATTCTATTTGGAATTGTAACAGTATATTAATACTCGTATATAAACTTATTAGTGTCTCAAAAATGATATACATTGTCACGTGGAATGAATTGAAATAAATATATTGGATTTTAGTCTCAACTCGAGAATTAACAATTTTTCGTATTAAGACCTTTATTATCTAAGATTTGATATTAATATTAAGAACGGCAATTAGAATAAGAAGATTATAATTTACTCTGGATCAACATTAATTAGCTATAAATGAAGATAATAGGATGCAAAGCAAGACAACAGAAAGATGAAAATCTATTCTCAATTTACAGATTTTCGAGATATATTTGTAAAAGAAGAAGAGGATGCACTTCGCTTCTATTCATGCTTCCCGCACAAGTTCTAGAATAAATATTGCTCGCAAGTGAATGTCTTCTGACGACGATGGTCGAATTCAACATGCGGACATCGTTAATAGGATGTGGCTAGTGAATGAATATAGGTTTATGGCGCAAAGGCTGATTCCAGCTCCTGTGAAAATTGCCAGGAAACGAGTATCACTTCAGAAAATATATGTGTTTGTGTACTTAAAATTATTTTCATTTATTATAAAGAATTAAAATTAATAGTTCTTTTTCTTATGAAAAATTAAATTTTTAATTATTCTTGTACTGAAAGGAAAAAATATTAGTTATAATGGTAAAAAATATAAACAAATTAAAGGTGTACTTTAAAGGAGTCCTGTTAATAATAATTTAGCTAATTTTTATCTATATTTCTTTGAGTATAAATTTAGCGATAACAGTAATTTAAAATTATTTAGAATTATTGAGGATCTTATAGTTTTCCAAGTTAATTTGAATACATATATCTTACCAGATATAATTTTTTTTATCTTTCGTATTTAATTCTAATTAAAACTAATGCAAATTCTCATGAAATAAATTTCTTAGATGTGCATTTAAAAAAACGTTAATAATGGGACTATTAGTAATATTTGTATGAGAGAAATAATTATTATTTCCTTATTAATAAAGCATCATCGTTTGATAGTAATTTAATTTTAAATATTTTTAAAAATATATTGCGTAAATATTTGCAGAGTAATATAAATGTTGCCTATAAATCTTCAAAACAACTAAAACATTTTTTTATATTATCAGTGCAAAAGCTGATTATCCTACAAATTTTTAAGAAGAAATTTAAAATGTAAGAATTATAAAGGTAAATTATACATACATACATGCAAACACACACACACACACACACACACACACACACACACACACACACACACACACACACATATATATATATATATATATATATATATATATATATATATATATATATAAACTGCTGTTCCCACAGCAGAAAATGCAACACCATGAAGGAATCATCGGAATCAAGTAAAATTCGCAGCAAATGTCAATTATAGATATTATGCAAATTAATAAAGTTTCAGAGCCATCGCGCGTGCGCGGCATATAATACTCTGAATTGATGCTGAAAGCGTATAAATAAAGTGCTGGCGGCGGGACGTTGGAAAAGTCTATGATTATTTGAGTGGCAAACGTTTGAGTGAAGTTACAGGTATGCCTCCACGACGGAAGAATAAGAAATTCAAGTAACTTACGGGTTTGAACGAGGAGAGACAATCGGCCTTCGAAGGAGGATTTTCTATCGCGCAATAACGCTCGTATGCAGCGGAACAGTTCCACAATGATGCGAGTTTGGAAGCAGTGACGAGCACCGAGAACAACTCGAAAAAATGAGCACTGGACGACAGAAGGTGACGTCAGAGCGCGATGATCGACACCTGCTCCACATGGCAGTGAACAATCCGCTGCTTCCTCGAGCAGCTGGCAGCGTTGGTCTACTGCTACGGGTGTACGGTGGCTCGGCTTCGTCAATTCGTCGTCGTCTGCTGCGCTGCGTGGATTGCGTGCAAGAGGTGCTTTTATGGGGATTCCCCTCGGCGAATCATCGGCAGCTGCGTCGGCAGTGGGCTCTTGAGCACAGGAACAGGCGAAACTGATTGGCACCAGTTGTCTTTTCAGATGAATCACGCTTCAATTTGTGGACCCATGATGGCCGTGTTCGTGTTAGACGTTATGCCGGTCAACGCTGCCTTCCTGAGTGTATTGGTATAGTGGTCGAACACCCGGAGTTATGGTCTGGGGTGTGATTTCGTATCATGGACGATCAATTTGATACGGGTGAGGCCAATCTCAATATGAGTACGTCCGTGAAGTGCTACAGCCCGAAGTCGTTCCTTTCCTTCAAGGCATCCTGGAGCTATCTTTCCAGCAGGATAATGCACGCCCATGACGCGGACTGTTTCGAGACTTCTGTTCAGCACAGCGCATGCAATAGCTACGCTTGGCCTGCTTATTCACCGGATATGTCGCCTATTGAGCACGTGTGGGATATGGTTGGTCGGCGTCATCGTGATCCGCGTCCTGCAGTTTCCAAAGACGAACTTTGGTTGCGCATACAAAGCGATATGGAATTCTCTTCCTCTTGAATATTCAACATCTGGTACGACTCCATGCCACATCGTATAGCAGCACTTATTGCAGAGCATGGTGGCTGCACCAAATACTTTGATTTCAGCAATTTGTTTCTTTTGTTTTGAAAATTTCATCATTTATTTGTATCAATTACAAGTCGTTCTGCACGTGAAATTTCATTTTGATTCTGATGATTCTTTCATGAGTGTTGCGTACCACAAACAGCCAGTATATATATATATATATATATATATATATATATATATATATATATATATATATATATATATATATATATATATGTATATATATATCCATTGGAGCAATATAATTTTAATGAATAATATTCTACCCTAGTAACGCTATTTCTCAAGACTCTAATTTTATCGTTTGGTTGGGAAATATATAATATTTGTCTCAATGAAGCTCTTGCTTATATTACTGTTTTCGTAACAGATTTTGAAGAAAACTGTAATAGGAATATTATTCTACTGTTATGATTGTCTTGATTTGTAGGATGTAATAAGCTTACAGGATTTTTGTAAGACGTTTTCTATGTTATTGTCATATGAAAATGGATAAAAAGCGCAAGTTATAAAGTTTCTTGCACTCCCTCTTTTCTCATTTTCTCTTTATATATATTTTAAATCATATTTTTATTAAATCTTTTCTTTTGGGTAAGTATGTTTTTCACTCTTATGGTGGAAATTTTTTTTTTATTTTCCTTTTGATCTGCTTTTCATTTCTTTTAAAAAAATTGTTTTAGATTAATTCTTGGGTTATTAATTTTGTTAAATATTGCTATAATAAATTTTCTGAATTTTTTAAGTAATTTTTGAGTAAGTAGATTTTTTTGTGGTGAGATGGGGTGTTTCTATCAATCATTCAATCTATTTGTATTGTTTAATTTAAAACAATCAGTTTTTCACTTTGCCAGTGAATTCTTTTCATGGAGTAGAGAAGGTATCAGCGAGATGGACGTACTTGAATGAAAATTTGCAGTTTTTCTATTGTTTGTAAATGTTTTTTTTAATGAAGTATTGCTTGTTTTACTTTATTGCTATTTGTTAAGGTTGGTTCGGATTAGGTAATTCTTCCAGCTTTTGATTTGTCATCATTAAAAATTTTCAACATTTATTTATGATAATGTGTTATTACTATATATTTTATATTAAATTATATTTTTAGATTGTTTACTTTGCGATTGTTTTGTTTGTTTAAATTTATTCTCTTTTTTAGTTGAGGGTTTTTAATGGGTGTGTTATAATAGTTTAGTGATTGTTGAGAATAAATTGTATTTATAGTGGAAATTGAACATGCTTACAATGCGTAACTTTTTCTACTATTAGCTTAAAATTCTAAAATTGTAGATTTTTGTTTGTTAATAACTTTTTATTTGGCCCATCTCTTGCACAGAGTTTGTAGTAATCATCGGTAGTAGTCATTAGTAATCATCGGTATAAACACACATTATTCTATTCAAAGGCTATGGAACAGTATTAATCATATTATTTCTGTTTTTCTAAATTTTACTGTTCTCACTTCATTAAAATTAAATTAAATTGGATTTTTTTTAATAGTATGTTTTGATTTTTTGGGTTTAAAATTTTAAATTGTTTAACTATCTAAGTAAATTTTAACTTGATTTACATAAACAGTAATTTGATTATTAGTGATTTCTTTATTTTTCTCTTAATTATCTTGCTAGCTTAGATATTCCCTATATTCTCATATAATTTGAAATGTAGTATCAGTATATATATATATATATACAGGGAATTATTTCAAGTTTTAATTATTAGCTTTTATTGTGAAGAAGTGATTATGGGTCAATGGCTGTAACTCTTCTTGAACAAGAAACATCTGGAAGTCAGATGCTAGACGGGAATAGACTTAGATGCTGGATGATGAGTATTGAAGTCGTTTCCCTTTATTTAAGGTGTCACCTACCTTCGAAGAGAGTTTTCTTAAATAAGTAGCAAAAATAACTTTTAATATGGTATACTATAGGATATGGTTAAAAACTTTAAACTCAAATCATAAAAATTGGCATAAATTAAAATTTTTTAAAAACATTTTCAGCTCAAAAAAATGCATAAAATATGAGAACGACACTTGTACAAAACACCAAAACTAAAATTTAAATTGAGGCATTTCAATTCAGAATTTATTACGATAGATTCAATCCAATTCAAATTTGTGCCTCTCTCTAGTCTCAACCCTGATGAGTTAAATGTTATGAAGTCGTACTTTAGTACACTTTTTTTTAACAAATAAAAAATTTGTGATAATTCATGACTTTATCAACAATAAAATGCAAAATAATAAGAAATAAAAATAAGAGGTTCTAATTCATTTTTCATAGAGTATTCCATGAGGTTTTGTAACATTGACAATATAAACCTTTTCAATATTTTGCATAAAAAATATGAAAATCTTCATTTTGAAAAACAAAAGCTTCAACCCAGAAACTTCCCTAATTAATTAGAATTTAACATTAAAAAAAGGCCATGATGTGTAAACTATCTGTGTACTTAAATAATATCTTTTTCTTCCTGATGGTCTTTAAAACTTTCCCTACGCTACGCTATAAATGTTGCATGGCGCTAGAATCCTGAGTTAAAACAATCAACTTTTCGTATCCCTTTACAAGTAAGAGTAGCCTGATTTTCAATGTTCATTATTTTGAACTTTTTAAGCAGCCTTGATGATACTTTATTAAATTGTATAACATCTGTAAGAACCCAATTTCAAGACTACACAAACAAAAAAAATTTACGGTGCTCTTTGTCATATTACATCATTAAAGATTCATTGGCATTTTGGGTCTTGAAAATTCATCTGCATGTTGGAAGATATTTTGATGGCGATATTACGTAAAATATCAACGTAAGCAAATATTAAATTTTCATTTATGATAGCAGGGGAAATGCTACTTTCCAGTTCAAAAAATTAACACAGACAATTATAAAAAGTAACATAACTCAGGTTCTAAGTAAGATAGAAACAAAATTGAAACTAGAAATCAGGCTTTGGTAGAAACTGTAAATAAAAAAAATTCTACCGAAAATCGCGTTTTAAAAGGTGGGTGGACGCCTTAATTCATTTAAATTATAGCTAACATCAGAAAAGGCCATAAATATACTTACAGCAGGCTAAATAAAGTTTTATAAAAGCAATTTTATAAAGGAATTATTCGATATGCATAAAAGATACATAACTTCAAACTCATTGCCTCTATTAGAAGTACCGCTTAACGAGTTCTGATTTAAAGATAATTCTATGGACAACTTAGCACCATTTCAATCTTAATATATATGTGTGTATGTATGTACATGTGTATATATATATATGTATATATGTAATAATAATATTGTGTATTGTATATATATATATATATATATATATATGTATTGATATTGATATTAGCATGTACATATATGTATGTATATATATATATATATATATATATATATATATATGTATGTATGTGTATATATATATATATATATATATATATATCGGATGGATGGATGTTGAGTGTGTATATATATATATATATATATATACTTAATAATAATAACTATATATATAAACAAACCCGTGAGATATAAGCAACTCATATTAAATTTAATAAGAAATAATAAAGAATTTTCAGTTTAAAAACTTTCTCTTAGTTTCTCTGAGGCACACTTGTAATAAATAATTAATCTTATTTCCCCCTTAAACCAAGTATTCTAACGAAAACCTTATATTCCTAGGGGTGGGGGAGCATTTGACATAAATACAACTGATAAGAACTTATACGATATTTAAGAAGGAACACACACATAAATATATACATTTCAAATCATTAACCACAATTTATCGAGATATTTATCGGATTGTTAAGATATCAATGAATTTGGAGAGTACTCAAACTCTAGTTCTTTAATGTGCGATCACACTATAAAAATTCAACATCTGAATTCTGTTATTTTGACAGAGACTGAGTAAAACCACACAACAGTAATAATAAATGGCCGATATTCTTCCCAGAAGAGGGAAATGTATTATTTTCCCAAATCAAATATTGTAACCCCTAAGGATGTGACATCATATCTTGACGAAAGAGCTGCCATTTTGATCGATGATGACAACGTGAAGCTACGTACGATGACAAATCACTGGTTGTGGACGAAAGATATCCAACCCACTGGTCAGCTTAGACTGTGATTCTCTCCGTTAGCTTAGATGTTTCAAGCAGAAATTAAAAATCCCACATTTTTATTGCAGAATATCGACAGCAATTGCATACCTACAGGATATTTTTGAATACATTTTATGTGCAGTATGTGTGTGTGTAATTTTTAAAGTACATGCACATCATCAGATATTTCTCAAATTAAAATAATTAGCTTTAGATATTGGAATTAGTCATATATTCAATCAGGTATTAAACTAAAATAATAAGCTTCAGATGATATGATTGGTTATAGATTCAATAAGGTATTTTTAAAATTAAAGTAATAAACTTTAGATTATTGAATTAGATATATATGTTCATTCACAGGTATTTTTTGAATTAAAATAATAAGCTTTAGATTATAGGAATGGTTATATATTCAGTAAGGTATTTCTCGAATTAAAATAATACGTTTTAGATTATAGGATTGATTATATATTCAGTGAGGTATTTCTCAAATTAAAATGATAATAAATGTTAGATTATAGGATTGGAAGTTTAAAATGAATTCATTGATTTATAGATGCCATTAATTTCATTTTTATAAAGTGGATTAATTTAATTAATTTTATTTTTTCTTTATGACTATTCCTTCTGATATTCATTTAAATATTAAATTTATGAAAAAGCATTTTTAATTTCGGGAAGTTAAATCTTAAATTTATAAACGTGAAAACATATTTTTTTTTGTATGATATCGGTTAAACTACAATTGTATGAAGAGTCATGCAAGTGAAAATTCCCGAAGTCGTAAATTTTAGTACTAATTTCCTAGGACAGAAAAATCAGAAAACAGGTGTTTTACATCATGTAGAATGTTGAAATAGGTATAAATCGAATAAAATTTACAGTTTTAATGTAATTATGGTCATGAAAATAGATCTTTTCGAATCGCACAAATTAAAAATATTAGCCTCAATCATTTCATTATTAAACATTTTAATTATTAATAATTACTTTCAAATTAAATATGTTCAGTTACTCTAAACAAAAAATGCTTAAGCATTAATTTTTAAGTTATATAAAGAGTAGACTTCTATAAAATATAACATAATTATCTTCCAAAATTACTTAAATTACTTCTTCTAATTCATAGAATATAGGAATATTCAATTTGTCAATCAATACATTTTTAGATCCTTACAAAGGGAATCTTCATCTATTTATTTTGAGCACAGATACTAAGATAATATCAAGTTTTATATTTTTGGTGAATGGGAATGTATGTATTCAAGCATAAATATTTTTGGTGAAGGGAATTCTTATTTATTCTTTCACGTAAGCCGATGGTGAAACTTTAAATGTAATGTTATGTTTTCATTCTAAATCTGCAAACAATAACATCTTATTCTTCGTTAACAATAATATTTTTTTTAAAATTTATACGCATATGGATGGTTACCGTTAGAATTCATTCAAATAATTTATGTTATATATTTCATATAGAATAATAACTCATGTTTCATAATTTCTTGTAGTATTGTAACTTAGAGAAGGACATGAAAAAAAAACACCTCTCACTTCTTACATTTATCACATAAAACAAATCTTTGGAGTTAATTCGTAACTTAAGAAAAAGTGCTATTTGTATAGCCAACAAATATCTCAATTTCAAGTTATAGGATATTTCAATTCTTTCTCGGTGTCATATAAAACACTGTAAATATTTCTCAATTAAATAAATTTTAAGCAAAACAACTCTTTCAATTGTTGCATTTCATCACAAACGCTTTTTGTTTTTTATTCTTCATTTTTCGGGATGTGTTAATAAGCATAAGACGAGAGTGAAAAGACATATTTAATGACATTAAGAGTGATACATACTCTCAATATGGCAACAGCTGTTGTAGACTTCGTACAAGCCCTTAAAGATAGACATGTAATAATTTTCCACTTAGTCCCAAGATGTTCGAGCTAATGTCCTCAAAATTCTCCGAACATACCAAGTTCAGTTAATTGATAATTCAATAAAAGTACGTAAAAATTTATCTATGTTGGTAAAAATGACTTCTTCATAAAACATTTTAAAATAGAAGTTTGAATTATAACTAGTAATAAGCTTCCGATGGCAAAGAAATGTCGTTTGTCAGAAATTATTTCAAATGCTGCTATACATTGTAAAAGAAGATATTTTCAGTTATAGTGACATTTTTACTGTGTATTAGAGGCAGCTACTAAATTTTGGGAAGATTCAATGATATAAACTTAGTACTTAGTGGCATATGTCTTATTTTGCATCCAAACAGTTGAAATAAATGTTTGTAGGGCATATTATATATATATATATATATATATATATATATATATATATATATATATATATTATCAAAACATCAAAATTATAAAACAAAAAATAACTATTATAAACAAATTTCCACATCAACCATAAAATCACACATTAAAGTCTAAAAACAACATATTTACAGAAATAAAAAAAACTAAGAATAATTAATATCATATAAAATTAACTCATTATTAAAATTATATATAAAATTATTATAATTAATTAAACATAGTGCAATTAAAAAGAAATTAAAAAAAATCCATACATTAATTGAAAAATTAAAAGAGAAAGCCAAGGGAAAGAAAAACAAAATTTAGAATATTTTGAATTATGTAATTAATACTATTCTATTCCTAGGAATGGAATAATCTGTGTATATAACAGTATTACTGATCAAATCCTCCCACTTTAGGGAGTTACTTTACAATAAAATATGGTAACAAACCAAAAATCAGCAAATTCAGAAAATCAACCACAGAAAAGAGAAAATAATAAACACAGTACCAATATAATCAAATCCAAATAAACAACAGAAAGCAAAACCATAAATAAATATCTACCAAACTGTAAAAAAAAAATCTAAAAATTCAATTTAATTAAACTATATGCAAAGCTCTCACAAGAAACGAAATGTAAAATTACCAAAGACACGACATATAAATAGTGTGCAAACTCTAAAAGGACAACTACGATCAGCTGAGGTTAATAATTATAAAACCAAGTAAACATTTTAAACAAATAAATGTAATACATTTATTTAGAGCAATAAATGTAATACATTTATTTAGGTTTAATTGATTTATTGCACTTAGAAGCAATTTGAGAGCTATTGTCCGCGTAACTCATAATTTTGACCTTCGGTCAAGTGGTAAGGATTGATAACTATATATAAGCTGGCACTCTTCTCTCCTAACTTTCACACAATTTTAACTTGAAAGCTTTAAATCTAGACATATTTTACGTACACCAGGTAGGATACTCGACTATGGATTGCAAACTTATCGACTTTTTCTATTACCGATAATTTGGTAGAATGTTCAAACAAAACCGGCATATCAGTAAATTACCGAGAATTCTTCTAGCAGGGAATACGAGTAGAAGATAAAATTTAAAAAATTATATATTTATTTTATTGTGCGTATGTACCAGAAACGGATTACCAAGTACAGCGGTGAATGCAACCCGGCGGATAAGTACAAGTTATTACTACAGTTTACAGATAGTTTGAAGAACTGCTGTTGAAAGCAATATATAAAATTACCGGAAACAATATGAGACTAAAATGACCCATTTAACAGTTAACTGATCCTACATTCCCTACACTACGTGTCTTTAGTTACTCTAACGCATGATACGACTGAAACAGTGCCAGCCATGAGCTCGTGACCATTACCACTCGACTAACGTGGCTGCTTATTTACTTTGAAGTAAAGAATACTACCTTAGTTTAGTTTTTTATTAACGTCGCACAAGAAGCAACACGAGGGCTATTGGCGACGGACCTCGTAATTTTGAACCACGGTCAAGTGACGAGGACGACACCTGAGCTGGCACCCCCCCCTCTCCTAACATCCACACCACGCCAACGGGAGGACTTTGGGCCCCGAACAGATTTAACGTGCATCAGCCCCGGCTACACGGCGGGTCTTTGGCGGCCAAGGATAGAACCCGCGACTGAACGATAACCGCCGGCCACGAGTCTGCGACCTTGACCACTAGTCTACCGCGGCCCTAAGAATACTACCTTATAGGAAAAAAATGATACATATTTAGAGTTATATATTTTAATTCAAACTTGTAATTATATAAGGAAGTATGATCACCTGAATTTATAATCGTTATGTGTTGTGAATGAAATAACAATTAGTGATTACCATAACACTAAAAATTGGAACCTATTTTAATTTGAACCATATTTAAGTATTATTTTATTCAGTATAAAATCTACTTCCTTATTTATTACAAAAATAGGTTTTTTAGAAAAATAATGGGAGTCTTTGTATGTAATTAAAAGAAAATAATGGTTTAAAAATAACTATCAGAGCGATGCAATTTTAGAACACTCCATTGTGAACTTAAATATTGAACGAATAAAGAGAAAAACTGTTAGGAAACTTTAAGATGCATACCTATATTCTTTAACTAATGAGTGTAAAAACAATATTAACGTCAAAACATTTTCCCACTCAATTTATTTAATGATTATGCTTTACACTTTTTTTTCTTCGGGATTCTTATTTAACAGCAATTATAATGCATTATTTTTAGAATTTAATTTTTAATAATAGTTTGTGTTTTACTGTAGTATTTCTTTTCTGTGGTTTGTATTTTTGAATCATCACGTTTAAATAATATTTATGTTTTATCAATATTTTAAATACTGCCATGCTCATAAATTAAAGCTAATGATAGTTCATACAAATAAAGACTCAAAAGCGCAACAAACATGATGTAAACCTAAAGCTTGTTTAATAAACAAATGGATTAGAATAAAATAAATCATGACAAAAAATAAAGGGTAAAATGTACCATAGTACCAATGAAAATAAGGTTATTCTTTCTGCAGCTAATGGTGAAGACATCCTTCGTGCAGAAAAGTTAACAGCATACCGTTGTTATGACGATTAATAGGTTATATGTTTGCCATAACCTGTAACGCATTCAGTACAACTTCTGGCCACGCAGCACTCCAAATTATCCAGCTGTTCTTGGAAAAGGCCACTCTCCTTTGCTGTAAATGTTCTCTGTAGTTACTCTCTAGACCTAGGAAGAGGATTACAGGCTACAACTCACCGGTCGAGCATGTCCCATGTATGCTTTTTTGGATTCAAATCAGACGAGAACGTCGTCCATTCCAAACGAGTGAAATCCTTCCAAGGTATTCGTTCCCGATATTTTCACTGTTAGGATGAGGGTTGTCATTCACAAAGATTAAAAATTCGGTCATTGCTCCCTTGAATAAACGTGTTTGTTGTCACAGAATGATATTGAGATAAATTTGACCATCCGTAGTTCCACTTTGAACATGGAGATCCCTTTGAAACCGCCTTACGATGCCACTTTAAGCGAGAAGTTCTGAATTATCGTAATGGTGGTGTTTAATGAAGTTTTATTGGTTTTATAGGTTCCCTAGTGATCTCTATACGGGGATATGATGCGATTTGACTGCGTTGAATGCCTGGATTCGTCGGAATACAACACGCAGACTCACTCTGATGGTGTCCAGATTACGTGGTCTCCGCAACAGGCCAAAATGAGCTGGTAATGTGTTGCCTTAATTAGTACACCTCTGACAGTCCTGAGAACATATAGGCCACTTTTCTGTACATGGTATACCTCGAAACTGCGGTACCCCGGAGACAGGCTGACAGCTATCAGGGCAGGTTGATACTGTACTGCGTAAGTTCCTAATGACACTCATTGATTAATACCAGCAACTTATATACATGCTGAAGTGTCCCATGCTCTCAGAACTGCAACTAAAGCATAGATATGACAATCTGGGCTATTACGAGTTCCTAAGATACTACCGTCTGTGTGCGCCCACGTTCAACGTGACTGATGATTCGGCCTCGTAAAATTCGTCCTAATGAGTCATCATCCTCTGAGTCATAGTTATTCCGTTACGTGCTGTGAAGTTTACACGCCGAATGTGAACTTCTCTGTTTCACCGCAATGGTTGATGATGCGCACCTCAGACTCTGTCTTACTTCTAACGTAAAGTTAGTGCCGTCTGGTGGCTTACTGTAACTAGAAATACAATCGTGTTATTCCTAAAGATATGTGCAAACGTTCTTTCAGGCGAGATTTTTGCTCCTCAGTATGATTTGCTTGTGATTTAGGAATATTCTTTATTTTAATGGGAATGAGTATACATATATAACTTTGTATTGTGATAAAAAATTTGTATTGAACTGAAATTCAAAAATTATAAACAGGAAAAACAGATGTAATTTTGAACTAAAGAAAAAGAAAATCAATATTTTAAAAAATCATTAAATTACTTTTCTATAATTTTCCGAAAATCTTTAGTATACACGTTGCTTTGGAAAGAGAATTTTGATGATTAAAATTTAAATGATTTTTTTTCGTTTGTAACTTAATTTATTATTCAAAACTAATGCATCATTAATTTGCTGTAATAAGTAGGAAAAGTATTTAAGCATTTATTCTATGCAGCACAACATAATAACTAAGGAAAGAAAAAAATTTTTTATCCTAGCTTATATAAAATCGCACCATTCACCGGCTTTCGCGTTTTTTTTTCTCCTCTTACAGAGAGAAAATAGGGGAGGAAAAATGTCAGAGTTGCTCCGGCATAAAGGGCTAAGACAACATATACGTTGGAAGGGGGCTTTAGGAGCTAACGGAGGAAATACAACATAACTGATAATCAATTACATGAACTAATACCTAACTTCACTGATTCAAAAATATTTTATTATGAATACCTACTTTGATATTACGAATATTAGTCACATAACTAAAATTATTTGAACTAAAAATCTTACTACATTGATTCTCAGACTTTAATATTAGGAATATTAATCACATAATCAAAATTATACGAATTAATAACCTACTAACATTTACTTCAATTGTTCTAAGACCTTAATTTTATAAATATTATTCAGATGCGATGGAATAGAGACTCAAAATCGATAAAAAAGTGTGGCGTAAGAGTTAGAAAAGGGAGGTACCTCTTTAGTATCGTCCTTGTCACTTGACTACATTAGGAAATTTCTTTTTATCACTAACAGCTCATGCAATAATGGAGCAAAGATGGTTCATTTTTTTACAAATCATTAATGAACACTTAGGGCTAAGATATTATGTTTTGAAGAGAATAATCATTTTACTTGTTATTTTGAGAAGTTAATGTTATAGTTTGTAACGGTGTACTATTTTACGAAACTGTATTAAAAAGTTTAATATACTTTAACACAGTCAAAGCATATGAACCGCTTTAACCCACTTTCCATAAATGGTTTTCTGCAGGTTCACCAGAAAGAGAGAGATATTTAGGTCTCTAAGTGGTTCACTATATAACTCTTCATGTAATCTATAACTTAGAAATCTATAAATTCCAGATTCCGGGATGATTGAATTTTTCAGGATATAGAATGCTTCTTTTTTTACCATCATCTGAGAATAAGAAACTTCCTGTTCTAGCCATTTGAATTATTTATATCCTGGACTAGTTCCTTTTCCTATTTTCTGGTATTTTTAACAGTCACTGATCGAGGGTCATTGATCTCCGATTTCAGAGTACATAGTTAACCTTAGTACAATAACAATTATAACGTAATATTCGCCATGAAAAGTACATTTTAGGGAAAGAAAAAGTTTGGTCTATTTCAATTACATTTTAGTTACAATAATATGTTGCATAAGATTTTAATTTAATTCTACACAAAGGACATTAACATATAAAACATTTTTTTTAAAAAAAGCAGCTAAAAATTGAAGAAATATTGATAAGTAAATGCTTTGTTTAAATAAAGCATATGTGAATATAGATAAACGGTATTCAAGTTCCTTCCTTTATTACTTTATTACTCGGGATTATTTTCATCTTTGCCGAAACCCTGCACTGCTAGATCCCTTGCTCAAAATACATAAAAATATCAAACGACCTGTATCTCTACGACCCATAATTTTAGAAAAAAATTGCGAAAGAAAAGTATGAAATCCTGTGGGGTGTAAGAAAAATAAATGTTATTGGAAACAGGAAATCAGTGTTTGCATATATGGCTGACTAAACACGTTGCAGCAGTTACTAGATGCAGCTCTTTAAATACAGTTCAAAAGAGAGCTTGACATCATTCGACGGCGTTCGCATACATGACTTGATAAGCGCGGTGGATATTTTAAACATCTTCATCTGCAAATATATGCAACTCTCTACCAATGTTCATGCTTCCAATAAATTTTTTTTTTTAGAACTTTTTGTGACGTCATACTTTTTCGCATTTTTCTCGAAAATTATGAGTGGTACAGTTACAGCTATTTTTGGCATTTTTTATGTATTTCCATCCAGGAATCGGAATGTGCAGAGTTTGGGTAGATTTATTAGAACACCCTGCATATACGAGGTCGTATATCTTTTTAGGCGCAAACATTTGCTCTCCTTCTAAACCAATAGAACAAGCAAGACTACGAGTATTCCAGAAATCAAAAGACTATTTGTTGTAAATGTATATAAATTCTGAATTTTCTCCAAATGCATCTTGAACTTCCAATAGATGATGATAAAGCCTAAAATATTAGATTACATTTTTAAGCAATTTATGATGCAGATTACAAAGTTCCAGACGGAACAGGTATCGGTTACGGATACATCAATGCTCTGTTTCCTAATTCTGATCTATCTCATTCTGGATCTTATTAGTGACATTTCATTAAAAGAGAAGAAATCTATCTTATGATAATTGTTGATCGTACCATAGCATGTACGACTAAAATGAGATAAAAAATATGGAATCATTTCAGCTCATAAAAACATTATTTTTTAATAATTTGCCGAATAACCTTTAAGACTTTTGTACTATTTTAATTTGATTTTTTTCGAAATAAAGAAAGAATTTTTTCTGTGAAATCTTAGTAATATTGAATCAATTTCAGGTGGTATAGTCTTACTTAGTCATTTGAACTAATAAATTGTCTTCCTGAAAAACGCACCATTTTCTCTTAAATTTCCTATTTTAGCATCAACTTTCATTTATTTGCAATATATTTCAATATAAACATCAATAATAAAAAGGAGTTTCATTCAAAAAGTACAAATTTAAACTTAAAATTCCGGTACTGATTGGCCCTGCAAGTTTCCTCGTGTATTTTAAATCAAAAAATATTCTGAATATTTATGCATCATTTCATTAATTGCACTGAACCTGGAAATATATATATTGGGTTGGAGGGAAAGTTCTGTCGTATTTTAAAGAAAATATTTGAATTCATTTATAAAAATATTTGTTTAATATTAATCAATTATATATGCTCCGTTATTTGTTACAACCTGTTGCCATCTTTCTGGTAACCTGTGAATTCCTGTTTTGTAGAAGTTCTCGTCCTTGGAGTTAAAATAGTCAGCAACTGCCTTAGAAACACTTTCAAAAGACTTGAATTTTTTCCCCGTTAGATAATTTTGTAGAGATCTGAACAGGTAATAATCAGATGCTGCAATGTCAGGTGAATACGGTGGGTGACTAAGGACTTCCCATCCTAACGCATTCAGTTTTTGTTGTGTCACCATTGCAGTATGCGGTCGAGCATTATCTTGGTGGAACACTATTCCTTTTTTGGACACTAATGATGGCCTTTTTTCTTTGATAGCTGCATTCAATTTATCCAGCTGATTGCAGTACAGATCCGCGTTAATGGTTTTTCCCTGTTTCAGCAACTCGTAGTACACTGAATCTTTCCTGTCCCACCACAAACAAAGCAGTACTTTTCGTTGATGGATACTTGGTTTTGGAACTGTTGCTAATGATGTTCCTGGTTTGCAGTAGGATTTTTTTCTCTTAATATTCTCGTAAAGAATCTACTTTTCATCTCCAGTAACCAGCCTGTCCAAAAACGGCTCCACATTGTGTCTAATCAGATGTGATGAACACATTCTTACACGATCAGACAAATTCTTTTCCGTTAATTCATGTGGAACCCAAACACTTTGCTTTAACCCAAACCCAAGAGATTTAATGTGATCTCCAACAGTTGTATGATGAATGCCAAACTCTTCTGCAATTTCTCGACTTGTTAAATGTGGATTATTTTCCAACATGGATCGCAAAACATCATTATCGATCTTGGATGGTCGTCCAGATCGATCACTTTCTTGGAGGCTCAGATCCCGGAACGAAATTTGCTAAATCATCTTTGACAAGTACGAACATTTAATATATCTTTTCTAAATACCGCACATAAATTTTTACATGCAACCGATGCGTTGCTTCCTTTTTGGAATTCATACAAAATGCAGTGTCGTAAATGCACTTTATCTACTGACATGTTTTTCACTTTAAATATCACAAGTAAATGATGAACGGTAAAAAAGGACTCCTTTTATATTATATAGCATCTAAAAGAACAAAAAAAATCGGAATGACTCATTAGCCAGATGTTATTTTTTTTATTTAGAAGAAAAATTACCTGCCTATTTAAAATACGACAGAACTTTCCCTCCAACCCAATAAATTAATTTATTCTACCTCACAATTTCCCCCTTTATTTTAGAGATAATCATATAATTCAACTTTAAAAACCTCTTCTACTCAGATAAAATAAAACGTCCGTGATAGCCGAGTGGCCAGGGTCACGAGCTTGGAATCGGCGGTTCTTTCCATCGAGGCGTAGATTCGAATTCGATTCCAATAAAGATCCACCCTATAGTGAAGCTGATGCACGTAAACTCTGTCTAGAATCTAAATTCTTTCATTGCCTTGGCTTGGGAGTTCGGAGAGGGAAGTATCATTCTCGTCGCTTGACCGAGGTTCAAAATTACGAGGTCATTCGCAATAACTATCGAATGATTTAAGAGCGAAATTAATAAACAACCAATCAACATATTAAACAAAATCTTATACCGTAAAGCAACGTAAGCATTAGTGCTTAATACATTAATCATTTAGTGGTTTCTTTAGAAGATTGATGGATTGTTTGCGTTAATGTCGCACTTAGAAGCAACGCATTGGCCATAGGCACCTCATAATTTTGAACCAAAGTCAAGAGGGTGGAAGGCCATTTAAGCTGAAGCCGCATTCTCCTAATTTCCCTGTCACCCCAGCGCGTGAACTTAGAGCCTCGATACATTTAACGTGCATCAGCCTCGTTGCACAATGGGTATTTAGTGGCTCCAGCATTCAACTCACAACTGCCTGAAATACAGCCAGCTATGAACTCGAAACTATGACGACTCAGGTACCACGACCTAAGGATATCTTTGAAGAAAATGAAGCGTTTTAGATCATTTTAAGGAAGAAAGCAATCCTTTTACGAGCACAATTTTAAAAACGAAGATACCTAAGAGCAACTTATATATATAAAAAAATTACTTCTAATTATTAAAAAGATAAAATAATCGTATATTCAAATTCTTCGCTTAAAATATTGTTTCGTAATTTTCTGTCTAAGCATGAAAGATAGAAAGGTAAGCACTTTTGACAAAATTCAATAAATTTTCCTTTTAAAGATGGTTTTGAATTTATTTTTATTTAACTAATAGGTAACATAATTTTAAAAATTTTATACGACATTTTGCTGCGTATGTTAATTAGACATATTTATAAGACAGATGTAAATTATACGATTGGAAAATACTGCAGTTTTTCCAGCCTGGCACTCAAGGAACCAAAATCTTTCCTATCTATGGTATATTTGCAGTTCTTTAAAAAATTTGTCTCTTAACAAAGCCTTTAGAATTTCAGCTCAACTTTCTAATTAAAATCTTATCTATACGATGTAGTATTTAAAAGTTCCGAGGCCGAGTCCATAATTTAAAAAAAATTATCATTTAAAATGTCGAAATACATCCTCCTCCGAAATAAGGCTCTTGCTCAACAGCACACTTTTGACATCGCTTGTGAAGATCATTGAAATACTTCTAGAATCCATTTTTATCCATGGCTTTTGATTCAGCGAGCTATGGAGTTTTATCTTCATCCACGAATTCAAATCGACGACCTTGCAAGCATCTTGTTAGTTCAGAAAAAGACCGAATTTGCAGAGAGAGAGATCCATAGAATAAGGAGGAGGTGTCATAACACTTGTTTGCGTTTTGGCAAGAAAATCATAAATGAGAAGGGATTGGTGAACAGGAGCGGTCTCATGTGAAAGTACCTATGATTACTCAGCCAACAGTTTTGGCCTCTTCTCTTCCTGGTCGTCTAACCCTAACGACTTAGTAGTCGTTTAAAATCGTTTATATTTCAATACATAGAGTTCCTTCTCCACAGCGCGTCCTTCAGGGATAAATTCCAGATGCAAAAGGCCATGGATATCAAAGAACACCTATAACACGACCAGCCCTTTAGAATGATGCTGGCGGAATTTGTGCTTGAATGAAGAGTCTGGTGATTTCCACGTTCTCGATGCTTTTCTGAATTGTGGGTCGTATAAAAAAAAACCTCATCAACATTAGCAATTATGTTAAGTAGACAAGGATATTTGTAAACAGCCGAAATTAAGTCTCCTGCCATTTCCATTCGAATTTCCATTTCGGTCTTCGGTTAATAAATGGAGAACGATGTGTTGACGCATCCTATAATCGTAAAGACTCTTAGTCAGTGTCAGTGGATATATGGTATCGGATATTTCAAGTGATTGTGCTATCTCCACTATTGTTTGCTACATGATTCCTCGTACGATAACCGAAACCATTTCGATGTTCATAATGGTGGGGGAAGTTAGTGGACAGCCAACACATCGATGTCACACTACACCTAGAGCTCGTAATAATGTGCATATGTATATTACTAGCGTTCACATGCTTCAACATATCGTAAATCTCCGGAGTGCCCTTTCCCAAGTGAACACAAAATTTGATATGAATTCTTTGCTCAACAAACGTCACTTCTTTCAAATAGCCAATTACTAAGAGCAACCTGCTACAAAATGTGACGTCATGACGAACCACGTGACCACGTAATTTCAATCGAACCACTTTCAGTAGAAAGGGAGAACATTGTAACTCAGATATGCTACCGTAATCGTTCTATTGGAAACATTTTTTAAGTTTTAAGCTCAGTCTGGGAACATTTGACTCGTATATAGTATAAGTGCTAAAGAAAATCATATCTTGAGAAAAAATTTACGATTTTCGAAGTGGTTGTAAATATGTGCAGTTAAGCAGAAAATTTCACAGATGAATGAATACAGTCTCAGACCAGGAAAAAATGAAAATAAAAATAATGTTTGCCAATACAGTAATTTTTTAAAGATGAAATTGTATTTTAATATATTCATGAAAAAATATTAATAGAAAAATCTAAGAATGTAATTCAAATTTGAGTTATGAAAAATTGTATAAAAATTTATATTTAATAAAATCATATCTTTGTTCAGGATATATATATTATATATATAATACTTCAATAGTTTGTAGATATAGATAAATATAATACAAAATAATAGAGAGATTTACTTGATACCTTTGGAATTCATTCAATTTGTATGATTCTTTATATTTTAGAGTGACAATTTATAAAAGTTTTCGTAAAATATATACTTCATTTTTAAAAAGTTTTTTCGGAATAATTGTTACATAAAATCCTTATAGAGTCCCAATATTTTTTCAAAAATTTTAATATAATACAACATAGTTTTTAAATTTATAAATCTCGTAAAATCTTTAGAATAAAAATTTCCTAGAAAATGTATTGGTTTAAAACACGTACGTAATCCTAATAAAGTTTAAATTTTATACATAAGCAAAAATAAATATTGTTTAAATACCTAATACAGTTTTGATTTCAGAATTTAAGTTGAGAATATAAGAGAAGAGAAGAGAAAGAGTATATATATATATATATGTACAGAGAGAGATAGTTTCTAATTTTTGTATTATCTTCTAGAATGGTTAATCGAATGCACGAGTTCGATATACCATATACCATGAAAATGAAAAAGTTAAACATTAATTATAATGATTAATTCTTTTAAGAGAAAACATTTTTAAATTTACAGAAATAGAAAATGCTTAAACAGTAAAAATGTTCAAGTAAAATTTGTTTAATCTTACATTTCATGTAAGTTTACAAAAGCCACCCTAGATAGTTGATGCGGTTTCTCATATGTTTTGAATAGTATATTCTGTTTCTTAATATTTACATTTACCTAACATAAATACTTATGATTATACAAAGTTTATAAATAATGTAAAACACTAAAGCAATAAGTAATGCACTTATCATACATGTAGGATGTAAATTTCAACTTATGCTTGTACAAAAAGATAACATCTACAATTTTATGTCTCATTCCAAATTAATTGAAATATAAATCATACTTAGAGTTTAGAACTCAAAATAGCAGCAATTCTTTTAAAAAATGGTTCTAAAAAAATGAAAATTAATTCCAAAGACTAATCATTTTCTCTTTACAACTGTAAACACATGGTATTGATCAGTAAAATTCAGAGTTAAAAGAACACGACACTACATGAAATTCTTTTAATTGCTATTTTCAAATTAAAAACTTTCACTCATTTTCTATCAGTACCCGCCCCAACTCATGGCTCTCACCTAACTCATCCATTATATCTACCCAAACCAAACATTTAATCGAAGTGAGCACAAATCGGTTTGAGATGTCACCCATCCCTTTTCATCTCATTTCTAATTCCAAATGTTATTGGAGACACACCATAACGAATTCGACAAAGCCGAACTTCGATTAGATTGCCTGCTCAGGTTAATTTTCCAAACTGTTTCTAGACCGACCCAAAACGCAGTCTACAGCCTAAGGATTTATAGCTAGCTGTGAGGAACGTATAAAGCACGCAAAGTTACGAGGCAGCCGCATGAATTTCGCAGGCCACCCTACGGTCTAATCTGAAACGTCAAGGATGGTACAGACACGATTGCTTTTAATACAAATCCCGCTTGCAAGTGTTAGGCTGATCCCCTGCCTATAATAGAAGAGGAGAATTTCGGAGGAAGACGTTGCTGGATATATTGCTGGGTTGGGACTTCAGTTAAAAGCTTTGTTATTTGTAAAAGCTAGAGGGTTTGGAGGGAATTTTAATCTGTATCGATGTTTAGTGATTTCCTTTTGCAATTACTAGGATTCGGGAGGAGTTTTGAACTTTGCTGAAGGCTTTTAAGTTAATGAAATATTTTTCTTTTCCATTAAATGAGTTCGCACTTCGGATTTGTTTGAAGGGTGCTACTTAGGGGGGAAAAGAAGAAAAAAAGTTTAATTTTAAAGAACTCCTTTTTTTTTATTATGAATTGTAGTATAAAATATAATTACTTACACTTTTTAATTTTTTTGTAATTTTTTTAAGAAAAGATTGAAATAATTCGTTAATTAATACTTAATCACTATTAGATTAAATATAAATGTGTAGCCTACTTACATATGAATATTAATTAACCATGTATAACTAGATAGTTAAAATTTATTTAACTATTCGTTTTAGATTTTACACATATTTAGTTTATAAAAAACTGCTTCTTTAAGATTAATTTATCAGTATATGATTACTACTAACAATTGTTTCAAGAAAATATAAGCATTTTAAGTATTATTTACGGATAATATTTATTATTTTATTAGAGCTTTTATTATTGATGGGTTTTTTTCTGTATACAGTTATTTTACTTTTATATGAAACCATAATTATTGAGGCACTATCACTGAATCGTAAAATAAAATTAACGCTTAATTATTTGAATCTTAATTAATCACCATCAACTACTAATTAGTTTCGAGTGAATAAGCAAATACTACATGTATTATTTTACTATTATCAAGTGGTTAATTATTTGAAGGTTATTAATTGGCGAAATATGTTAAATTGAATAAAAATTAAAAATTCGTAATATATATATTTCATTTGTGTTAAGGTAATTAAATAAAAATAGTAGAATCAATATTGTCTACGAGTTTTCAGATTTCTTTCTTTTGCCATGACCTAGAATCATAATGTACGGGGAGAGGCTTATTAAAAAATTCAAGGCATTGTGGTAAAATTTAGATAACAACACAATTACTGAGTTATGTAGATCTCATGTGTATTTTCTCATAACGAAGAAAACTTTTACTCAAATTAGAACTTCTTCTTTGAAGAGAGAAGTTCTCAAATAAGATACGCATTCAAAATTTAAGTACATAAAGGAATTTGATTAGCTTCACTTAGTTCATTTGTTTTCTTTTCAGATTCTTTTAAAATTTAATTTTAATTGTATTTTCGTTTCGTAACTTTTACGTAATTAGTATATAAATTTAAGTACTTTAGGGACTATATTTCCTTTTTATAATATTGCCGTATTATCATAAATCAAGATACAAGAAACAAAGAAAACCACTTTGCTTAGTTTATTTTAAAAGATATTATACTCTTACATGCTCATATCACTCAGAATTAATGCGCACATTTATACACATCAATCATACACACACACACACACACACACACACACACATATATATATATATATATATATATATATATATATATATATATATATATATAGTAAAAATGTAAATCATGCGAATTAAATAAGTAAAGGAAGGATAAATTACTTAAAAATAATAAGGTATAAATATATGTGTACCAACTGAACAAATATCACGATAAAATTAAACTCAAAATCATAATAGTAGTGCACGCACTAGTAACTATGCAAGTCATTAGAATACTAAGAGAAAAATTAGAATTATGTATTTATAAAAACTATTTAAAATTTAAGAAAAATGCTACAAAAGTGGACAGATAAAATATTGGAAAGGGTAATTAAAATCAAAAAAGAAAATTATTGATAAATTTAATGCACTAAATCACAAAATTAATATTATTTTAAAATGTACCTAGTAGAAATGAATTTGTTTTATTTTATATCTTTAATAAAATATGGAAAATTAAGTATTAATTATTATAACTTATCCACATTCGGTTAATCCAAGTAAATGCGATATTCACTTTTTATTAAACTTAAGGTGGGCTTACATTACTTCTGACTTTTCTTTTGGAAGCTTTCTGTAATTTAGCAGGAACAAATCAGTTACTTGGAGAAATACTGCATGGTCGCACTTTCTATATTAGAATTAACTCATCACAACATTTCGTTCGCATTGCTGTTGGAATGGTTATTCCAGGATTTGCAAGAAGTCTAGCACAACTAAAGCTATAAGCGCCACATAAACAATTTGGCATGGATCTTGTTTCAGCTGCAATAAGTTGAAATTGAAGAAATATTTATGCTCACATTTTTTGAATTGTTCAGCTAGAAATGAGATAGGATGAACATATTGGCAACTCTCCTCCTCGAGAAAGGATGGTATTATTCCGTCTCTCTTTCGTGCAAAATTCCATTTTTAATTAAACGGAGAGTAACGTGGTTATAAATTGTAAAACTATTAAATTGTTCTTCGTAATTATTGAACTTTAAAACATGTTTTGATTGTGCTATTGTACAATGAGCAAAGGTTAAATAATCGTAGTATGAATTTATAAATATTACTTGAGAGGGAGGGATATACAATGGGGGTAGCGATGGACGTCCGTCCGTCTAGATAAACAATTGAGAAGAGAGTGTCCGAAAATGTTCCTTGTTTGAGAAATTAAAGCAAGGTTTATTCATATCAGTTAGAATCACATGGTCATAGTTGTAGGAATCTTTAGGTATTTTATATGGAGACGAAATGTCTAGTTGAGATTATTCCTACGGATTGGAAACGTGGGAAACTCTGAATTAGTGGAATTTAAACAACATGATTGAATAAATCAAAAGATTAAATTTTACTGAAAAAAAGTAAAATTGAACTTCAAACTGTGATAGTTTAAGTACAGGATAAATTAGGAAATTAAATTAAATCCAGGTGAAATTATAAATATATATATATATATATCTTGTCAAATAATTCAATGTCCAATTTAGAAATCAACATTTCAGCATGATTTAATTTTAAAAACCGTTTATTGAAATCCACTGAAGTTCACTCAATCATAAAAGGAAAACAATACACACAAAGCTAAAGCTGACACAATATGTGCTTATGTAGCTGCAATAAAGCAAGAAGAGAGAGAGAGAGTGATCAGCAGTTAGTGTGAGCTTTCATATCCAGCCAAACAGGGAACCCACAAAATTCTGCTGAGATTACAAATTTTAGAAGCTTATAATCCGACATATGAAAAATAAAAGAATGAGAAATTAGCCATCTAAAAATTTGAAAAAAAATCAAAATACTATTCGAGAAATACACAAAAAGATACTAATTGAGAAATTCTAAGAAATGAAGTCTTAATCTTGAAGTCTTGTTGAATTATGATAATTTTTTTTATTAATTTTATTATTTTGGTAATACTAGCTATTTTATTACTTTCAATTTTCCATTTAAATGTGGTTTATTTATTTTTGCTACAGTATTACAATTTTTTTTTACTTTATATAAATATTTGTTTTAGAATTGTATTGAACATTATTAATTATATGTTTAACTATATATATATATATATATATATATATATATATATACATATAGCTAAATTTAATTACTTTATATTCTTAATTTTGTTTCTTTATCTTGTGATTTGATACTAATTTTCAAAAAATTCTATTTGTCTTTAAAATTTTGATTTTTCAATGCTTATTGTTGTTCTATTTGTATCACTATTTATATAACCTATTTACTATCAATAATTTTTATTTTCCATCAGTTGTGATTCTTTCACATTTTGTTAATTTTAGATAATTTTCTACTTGCAACTTTAGTATAAACTATTATGGTTACATGATACTATATTTTTATATACATATATATGCGTGTGTCTTACATATAATTCACAACACTAAACAAATTTACAAATGGGAAAAATACGATTACACAAATTTATTTTGTATAAAAAAAAATTAAATATGTTAAAAGTATTTTCAAATTTTTCAAAAAGTATTGCAACTAGGTACGTAGAATCAGAAATACCGAGAAAATCATATTTTTAAAATATTGCAGAATAATGGCTTACCAGATAAAGCAACGAAAAAACTTTTAATTTGAAACCCTCATGTTAAACTTATTTGACTTGCTTTTTGAAAACAACAATAACCCTTATCGATAAAAATAGAAGCAACTTTTACAATCATCGTCCTGGTAAGGAATTTAGTCCTTGTTTAAGATCGCAGCTCTTTTAAGGAAAGCTATTTTGTGCTTTTGTAAACATCGTTCAGTAGATCTCCAGAGCAAAATATTTGGCAAGTTGAAGAAAATAGAGTTTTATTTAATGTTTAAGAGAAACATATTTTTTTAACTATCACAGCAAAGAAGTGTGGCATTATTTTCAAAGAAGATACGCAGCTCACTGTACAGAAATGGGGTTTAAAAGAAAGGGAAACACAAGGAGAATCTTTTAGATAAATAAGGGTTTCGTTGAAAAGCAAGCGCATTGGATATTGAGAGAAAATAATTTCCCTAAGGGAAAAAATTTTCGACAATTGGTGTATTCGATGTTTTTCCTCCGTGGTATATCGTTTGTTCAGAAAAGGGAAAATGTCCCATTTCTGTTCAGGTGTAACTTACTCAGAAGAAAGATTTCTTTGCAGTGAGATTTAGAGGTCTAGAATTTTTAAAAAAGGATCTAATAAATTGAACTTATATATATATATATGAGACGAGGCATGTGATTAGTCAGGATAATAGATATTGGAAGTGTATACATATGTTTGGAAGCATACAATTTATTTGGAATAGAGGGCATTACTTGTTTAAAAAACGTCTTTTAATTTAAAATTGAAAGGAAAATAAATATCCTAATTTATTGCTATACCTCCTTATTATATACGAGTTTTTAAATTTGTTATTAATAGATACAATTTTTATAGAACATGTCAATAGAAAAAAAGAAATTTATTGAGATTGAATTTTTTGTACATGAATACATTTTACTTATTATTTACCAATACCATTTATTAATGTGCTTTTATCTTGTTTGGTTCTGAGTTTGTTCTAAAAATTTTATTTCATGCAGCGAATATTGAATGCTGAATTGTCCATCTCCCGAAAATTGTATTAAAATGCGATTACTTAATTCTTTTGCATTGAATGGTGAAGTAAATGAATTTGAACAGACATAATGAGTTTTAAGTTAATTTTAAAAATTGTGTGAACATTAGTGCTACGCTTAATTAAAATAGGTATTTAGGAAATTTACGTAAAATTGAGACTAAAATAGTTGTTTAATTATTTCGTCTGGTATACAATTAAATCTTTAGTCTCTTTTACAAAAAAATATTTCCTAGTTTCACTAAAAACATTACAAACTAGCTAATGTTAACCATATATTCAAATCTCCAACTTATTACTTTTAGATGTTATATCTCAAAGATTTTATCTTCTTAGAATTATGTATATTTCTTCTAATACTCCTTATTACTTTCCACTGAGCATCAGTTTGTCACAAAGAGTTTCAACAATTTCTCCAACTTCCTGATAGGCGAGAACCTTCAAATTTCGCATACAAGTTTAGTTTAGATGACAATATAATATTAAATAATAAAACTGCAAATAAAAAGAAGTAAAAAAATGTTTGCCAAATTATTTTTTTAAAATAAAGATTGAAAAATAGAAAATAATATTTATAATTATTGTATGAAAAAAAATCGATCTCTTCTGTGTGGTAAAATAGTACAAAAAAGAATGCAAAATAATTTTGTCTTCAGTAAGAAAGAAAATAAGTGTAAATGTACGGAAAATGACAGTTCATCATCGCCAGAAATAAAAAAAAAATTTGTGAAGAACTGAAGTGTGCGCGATTACAAGTTATGTACTTGGATTGCGTACACTTCGGCATGTAGTCAAAATATTTTTGCTGGATCCATCTTTTTTATTTATGGTGATAATAAATTGTCCTTTTCTGTACATTTTCATTTAATTTCTTATTCACAGAAATAAAAATTATTTTTTACATCTTAGTTTATTTTTTACTCTTTTGCCACATAGAAGTAAAGGAACGTTTTTTTCCCATTAAAAAAATTGTATACATAGTTATTTATCTATGCTTGAATTAAATGTATGCGATAATAAAGCAAAATTCTATGGAATCTACTACTTTATTCGTCCTGGATTAATTATCTTTTTTACCTCGGAAGAATGATAAGTATGTTTATCCCCTTTCATATACTGTTTTATTATTATCCCGATGTAACATCAGTATGAAATAAAGTAAATCATAGCACATCAGACAACAAAATATATTCTCAAAACGTTAATGACTAATTTTTAAGCTTCTAAAGAATGAAAAGTCATTTTTAGATGACAAAGTGAGAAATTTCACTATTTTTATGGTGATTAAACAGATAACGAATCTTTGTAAAGCAATTATTTGAAATAGTGAGAATAATCTTTGTTTTACTTTCATTATTAAAAGAAGCAAGTTCTCAAGTCTAATACTTTGTGTTTGATTATGGTAATTGTTTCGGATATCTTGTTAAGAAATGTGTCTACAGAGTTATTTTATAAAAATACACTTTAAGCGTTGAAACTTTTGCACATTCCCTGTCAGAAGAAAAGTTATTCGAAACAACATGTATTCGAATGATTTAAAAGATATTATATAAGAACTTTTGAAGAGACATTACAGTTACCGTACTTAATAAACAAGTTCGGTTTTGGTGTCCCTTACATCCGGACAAAAAACCTGGTGAAATGCAGCTGTGTCTCGTGCAAAATGTCAAGTTACATTTCTGATTCCCTTAAACTTTGAGGTCAGGTGGAAAAGTTCACTATAAAGAAGTCCTGGGAACCCATGTTTCCCTGGAATTCCTTGGGGATGAACAGATGTTGTGAGGTTCACAGGGACTGATAGCTGATATAATAATTTCATCTATCCAACAAGCATAAAGAATGTGTCCCGTGGTTTTGAAGAGGCAAGACCGCACCAAAAAATTCTGATGCAGATAGAACTCAAGAGATCTCTAAAACATTGAATAAAAATATGTTTCATTTGCTTAGCAAATGTAAGTGAAACAAAAACCTTATCTTATTGCACAAACAATCTGTATTATTTACATTAATTATGAATAACTTATAGATAACAATTAGGTGTAATGATATTTTGGTATAATGTTTAATGTATTTAACACAGCTTGCGCAACAAAAATAATAAGAATGAAAAAAAGTAATAATGAAAATTTTTTCATTCATTTTGAACTCTGGACACATATTTTAGAAGTAATTTGTGTTTAATCCGGGATGTGGATGACTTTTCAATACTTCATGAACCTTGCACTGTGTATCAGTTGGGCACAAATCTTTTCTTCAGTTTTTCATCCACTTCCCGATATGCTAGAACCTTCAAATTTTGCACAAATGCTCATTTGAATATCAATATAATATTCAATAACAAAACTGAAAATAATAATAATAAAAAAGTTAAAAAAAATTTCTTCCAAAATAATTTTTATTTTTATTTATTTATTTATTTGAAAATCTTTTATACCTAAAGAGAAGAAAATAATAATGAATACACTATTTTTTTTTAAAAAAAAAAACAATACTTCTGTGTATTAAAAGAGAAGAAAAATACTAAAAGTAAAAATAATAGTTTTTCGATCTTCAAGGAAGTGAATGAAAATGCACTGAAAATGACAGTTTATCATCACCATAAATAAACAAGTGAAGATTTTTCAATCCAAACACAGCTGAAAATTTTCGACTAAAATCTGTGAGATCGTAAGTTAAATAGTCAAACAATTGAAGTGAGCCCAACGCTTCAGTTTTTAGTCAAAATTTTCTCTCTTTCTCTCTCTCTCTCTCTCTCTCTCTTTGCTGAATTGAAACATTCTTCACTTTTATTTATTTATGATGATGATAAACTGTCCTTTTCAGCTGTATTGAAAAATCTTCTGTTTTTAAAAATTATTTATGATGATGATAAACGGTTATTTTCAGTTTATTTTCAATTAATTTCTTACTGGCCTAAGAAAAAAAAATTTTTTTTTGCTTTTTTTATTCCTTTTTCTTTACTCTTTTGCCTCATAGAAGTGCTGGTTTTCAAAAACAATTTTTTTCTTACATTAATTCTGGATAATAACTTTCCGCGAGCTTCTTAATGGTTTGAATTATTCATAAGAGTTCGTAATTTTTTTTCGATGACAAAATAATTTCGAATTTATAACTAAGAATTTTGATACTTTTAATAAATGCTGTATTGGTATTCTAATATTTTAAGATGCTAATGACATGCTGAATTTTGCTTAATTACTTTGTAACAATATAGTCGAAAAAATTTAACTATTTATTTAATCTAAAGCAAGAAATAGAGTTCCTGTAATTCGAATCTTTTTTCTCGTTTGAATTTATAGTAAGAGTCTGAATTTTTTCTTGTATATATAAATAATTTTAAATTTTAAGATTAAAAGCAATAAAATTTTTCTTATAAGCTCTTATCATCTAAATTACAAGAAACCACTTAGCTGTTTTGCATCTCTTTTAGTTATAGGCAATAAACACAACTTTTCTGCAGTCTCAGCTTTTTTGAAATAAAGAACACATTCTCTTATTAAATGCAAGACTAAGTGATTACTTTTCTGTACTTGAATTGGTGATTTTTATGTTAATCACATTGATAAAATGACGTTTGGAAATATCTTAATTTCTCCACTTCTCTATAGCTGATTAACATTCAATAACTTTAAAATAACAGAAGGCAATAGAATTTTCATGAAAAAAGTTCCTTATTAAATATTTATGAGGTACATTTTATCATATATGTGAGGTACAGTTAAATATTTAAAAATATGCATTGCTCAAATATTTAAATAAAGCTTTATTAACTAATATACATATATTAGTGAAGTCTTATAAATATACGAATAACTTTAAGAGGCCTTTGAATATTTCCAAATGTTTGGTTTAATCTTTTTGTATTTACATCGTGAGAGTTTTATTGAATCTAAAATAAATCCATTTTACTTTAGTTAAAAAAAAATTATGTTTTGCAATACAAAGCAATACATTTAATATTTTATGTTCAGTCTTATCCTTCACGTGAGATATTCTATGTATATTCAGTATTATGTTCAGTGAAAAAGGTAATTTTCGAAAGATGCAGGAGTATGATTGATTGTAAGGCCTTAGAAATGTGACATAAAGAATAACATTAATGTCACCTAGGAACGCGCAACGTTTGAAAAATTTATTAACATTCAGTAAAAGAAATGATATGAAACAATGGATATGACTTTTGCAGGTGTTTCTAAATTGATCTTCGCTAATGGTGAACTGAATGTAGATAATTAAGAAGGGGTTAGTAAATTGAGGAGAAAAAACTGGAGATTGGAATGTTCGTTGAGGGTTGATTAATGAAGCAGAGGAAGAAATTAAGAGTTGGTCGGGAATGAAGTGCGATATTACACAGCCAGTCGGGATGATTACTTTTTAGTCTAAAGCTAGACAACGACAACTCAGTTGTGTAGAGAAATGACTGGATTGGTGTTACTTTCTCAGTCTTATGATCCTTAACGGGGTTACTAATGACCTTACTTGAAACTGCAATCATGCTCATTTTATGGCTGTAGCCGCGATACCATAGGGTTATGGTAGCGAACTCACCATTCCGTCTAGTCGGGGGCTGGAGTGCCGTTGCTACTTAAGACCCACCGTGTAGATGGACTGATACACATAAAATACACAGGGGCTCTAAGTCCTCATGCTGGTGGGGTATGGAAGTTTGGAGAGGAAGATGCCAGCTCAAATGTCGGCCTCGTCACTTGACCGAGGCTCAAAATTATGAGGTTCATCGCCAATAGCCCTCTTAGTGCTTCTAAACTGTGACGCTAAACAAACAGTCAATCATCAATTAATTTTATGGCTAATCTGAGAGAAACATTCCTTTCCCTTGTAGCTCTGAGGAACTTTTCAATCTTTCAAAATGCGTAGTTTGTTTTTAAAAACATTATATATTATTAATTATGTATACTATAGTAATATTTTATAATTAATGGAATTTTAACTATAATAACGGCTTTATAAATGGAAAAATGCTTTTCTTTTTCATTCACACCACTTTCTATTTCACTTTTTACAACATATATTGCTATTTAATTATCTTTCAAGCAATATACAAGATAAATTAAAAAATATATTTATATCGCTAATGAATCTGATTATAACTTTTGAATTTTAACCAATTTTGCTGATGGTGAAAAAAAAAATTCCAAACACCAAAATAGATGAAAAAGAATTGTAATTTTTTTTAATATGATGTTATAAAACTATTTTATATATCCTTTTATAATTAAAAGCGATACTTAATTTTATTACAAGGTTATTTAAAAACATTTATATTGTCTATATTAGTCATTAATATTTTTTGGTATTTTACTTCAGAGCATTTTACTGTACTTTAAACATTGTTATGCTTATTAACACGAAGAGCCTATTACAATGTGATAAGAACTGATTTTTTTTTCTAGTTTTTATTATTTTCTCCGATTCTTATTCATTTTCAAAAAAATTAAATACGAGGGTGCCTCTTTGACATAACTATTACGGCCAGTTAAATTATATAAGTTTGCATTTTGGGTTATACAAATTTTTATTTTTTTTTTCAATTGAATAAGAATAGAAATTATCATTCGACTTGAAGTCACATCTATTTCGGTTGCTTAGTGCCTTTGACAAATATAAGAGATTTACGATGAAATGATTTACTCATAAAATAAAGATTTTTCAGTTCTTGTGTTTCTTTACCAAATCTTAGCCAAATCCATGGCTGGAAGAAAAACCTTAAAACCTTATCTTTTGTTTGTTCCCTGGAGGATTTCCTACCGAAATCGATACCGAAACAGACACAATCAATTCCTTTGCATCTCTTTGCAATAAACGACCGAAAGAAATGAACTCCTTCTTCTGTGACTGTGAAAACAAAAGCCAAATCCAGCAATAAAACCATAGACAGACAAAAGGAACATACACGGTTTTTTCTCGTCGAGGTAGAAGAGATCCCTAAGCGATTCTTTGTTTTTAAAAATTCAATTTTTCATTTCACTTTACTTCAAAATCAGTCATTAAAAACTCAATTCCTTTGAAGCATCATAATAAAGTCTGTTATGTCTTGAAATACTTTTTACTATGACATATTCTGACCTCTTGTTATAATTGAAGTATTTGTGTGATATATTGGTTGTAAGCATTAAGACTTTAAATGAATTGTTTGAATATATCTTTTTTCTTCGAATTAGAAGGAACCTTCTTTTTCATTTAAAGTTTCAGTTTTCCCAGTTCTATACATATTAAAAATCATTATTAAAAAAGTCGTTGTATTAAACTAAAATGAATTCATTTAATATTTTTATAGAATTTATTTCGATTGCAAGTAATGTTTCAAAAGCTTTTTTATCTCTAAATGTTAAGTATTTTTTTAATTAATTTTTTTTTTCGAGGTTGAAGTTCCTTATAAAAATTTCTAACATAAGTAGAAATATAATTTTTCCTCGAGTTTTCTAAAAAACATAAATTTTATTAAAAGTTATATTCTAAACTGCATGGATTTAATTATTTTTGATAAAAATCCTCCTTGTAGAACTTTGTATTTTTTAAACTTTTTACTTGTAATACGATTAATATGAAGTTTTTCTGCTAAAGTTCTTACAATTATAAATCTATATGCGATTCTTCGACATACATTTTTTTAAAATTCTATTACCACATCATTGAAGTGCGGTATGATTTCACTAATTAAAACTCCTTTTTAAACTTAATTTTTAATGACATTTTTCTTCTCGACTGAAGCTATTAAAAACGGTCCTCAAAGTTGATGCTTATGCTAGAAATTCGTAAAAAATCAAGTGCCGTTCTGAAGATGGGTTTTGAACCCTCTTATGACTTTTATTGGGGAAGTCACGTTTGATGTTAATTGATTCATAAAGACTTTTGTAATTCGTATGAGGATTTTTAAATGCCGAAAAAGAGGTAGTTTTTTACTTAAAAAAAGTCATTAATACCAAGTGAAGTGTTAATTGAGTACAGTTTTTTAAGTTTCAAAATAACGCGCGTTCCTATCAAAATATTTATTTTTATCCAAAGATATTTAAAATGATTTTTGAAAACTCATTACGCCATTATGATATTGAAAGTCCTGATGAAGCTTAATTATTTAGTCATTTATGTCTCACATTAATGTTAAAATATATAATTTGTGTCATATAGACGTGCAAACTTTGAACAAGTTAATTCGTGACTTTATAGTTACGAGAGATTTGTAATTTAATATGCATTCTTTTTTAAAAGTAAATAAATCAAAAATAAAACAACACCCATTATTTAAAATTTTCCAAGATATTATTTCACCTATGACAAGGTCTTAATTATCGTCTACCTTTCTATAAAATTTCTGATAGAATAAAAAGTGATGATGACAAAATTTCCGGGACTTGCAAAATTTCGTAGCAGTACTAATTATATGTTGATAATCACTAAAAGATTCAGCAATATTATTCCATTAAAAACACACATTTTATTTCTGTATTCTTATTGATGAAATTGATGATAGAAAAACGCTTACGCTCAGAATTTAAATTTTACATTAATACCAGAAAAGTGAAACAAGAACATGCGTAAAAACATTTAAGAAGAAATAAATTCCATGAAATGTGTAAATTCTAAAGTAATATTATTCAAATATTAAATGTTCATTAAAGAGTTTGAGATATTATTCCCTTAAGAGAAAATAATTATTTCTATATAGCTATTAATCAAACTGATGGTAGAAACCACTCATACACAAAATTAAATTTTCGAAATATTTTATAATAGCACCGCAAATACGCAACAAGAACACATATAAAAACATTTAAATAAATAAATTTCGGGTAGTTTTTGAAGCAATGTTAATTATAGAACAAATCACGAAATTTTGAGATATTATTTCCCTATAGACACAGTTTTTATTTCTAATTATCCAATGAAAAAAAAGATAATAGGAAACACTTAGCACAAAATTAGCTTTTCGAGAATCTTTTACATTTTCACTTCAGCAAAAACATAAAAAATTTATATATTTCGTAAAATTATATATATATATATATATATATATATATATATACACACACACACACACACACACACACACATATATATATATATATATATACACACACACACAAACATATATATATATATACACACATATATAAACAAACAAAAAAAAATATATATATATATATATATATATATATATATATATATAATTTTTAGGAATTTAGCATTTCTTCAGATTTTATAACCATTTTTAAAAATATTGTTGCTTATGAGTATAATTAGGTCCATAATTCTAAAATAATCCATCTTAGTAGTCTGAAGGCGGTTTTTCATTCAATATACTATTTTCCAATTTATGTCATTCAAAAAAAAATTTTAGTTAATTAAAATTTCGTATATTTTATTTCTATGATTAGTCATTTATTTTTTGTTTTATTTGAATTATATATATGTATAATATATTATTAATGTTAAATAGGCATAATTTTTAACAAGTATAGAAATTCATGGTATAATACAAAATATGACCAATAAAAATAAAATTTAAAAGAAATAACATTAGAACTACTAAATATTATTGAAACAATATAAATAATGAAACTTAATATTATTGAAATAATATTGAATTATTGAATAATTTAATATTATTAAACATTATTGAAATAATATAAATAATGATATAAATGAAAATTTAAAACATACAAAACATTATAACTTTAAAAAAAAAGGCATAAAACTACGTCAATACAAATACAAGATCACATATTAAACATGAAAAATTTCATAGTAATTTAAAAAATTGTGATCACACGTTAAGTAATCAAAACTGTATAAAAAACTACATAGCGTATCTCAAGAGAAAATAATCAAGAAAATTTAATAACGGATATCATGTAATTCAAATAGCAATATAATTTCCACACTTCGAACTAATAAAAGTGTGTTTAAACTAGTTCTAGCTATCGTAATTTAAGTAATTACATTATTATAAACGGGATAAACAAGAATAAACAAAAATCCCAAAAATTGACAGTATATATTTATATACTACAGTAAATACTACAAAAAAAGCCAGATGTTAATAACGCCATTCTAACTAGCCAGAAGAGACATCTTTAAAGCGTTATTTGGAAAGAGCGCAGCAAAAAACGACCGGTCAATGTTCTTTGAACCCATTGGACCAAGGTTCCAAACAGTAGTGGCACTCCAGGTCACCAAACAACCACTCCTCCCCCCCTCCACAGTGCATGGGATAGAATAAGATCCCCCAATGTTAAGGAAGAAACGTCCAGCGCTAAAATCGTCACTCAGGACTTGATCACTAGATGGCAGCACTGCCTATTACAACTAAGTGCATATGACCTCGACGCAAAACACTTCCTCTGTACTTCTAATAAAGAAAAATGCACACAAATCACGACTAGTGATATTCCTGTTCTGACGCACATGTTGACGAGACACGCCACTCTACAAGAGACAGCCGATGATTCATAAATGGAAAATGACCCAAACAAAACTCAATTCAACAAGGAGGGTTGCATATCAATTGCAGTAATGGCTGAAAAATAAAAAAAAAAAAAAAAAAAAAAAAAATTACATTCTGTAATGTATATTCGTATCATCATCACAATGATACTAGAGGGGGAGTATGCAGTGAGTCTCTTCTGCAACAAAGCCATAAGTTTAAAAAATGAGACGTTTTTTCAGCCTAGTTGGTAGAGGCTCAGCAAAAAAAGCAACCGGTCAGTTTTTCTTCGGGCCCACTGAACCATTCTCATTCTCTCCCTCTCCTCAGAGCACGGGGTAGTAAAACATATCCTGATGTTTCGTCCAGCGCCGAATATATATATATATATCCAAATCCATCACACAACATTAGGTTTACGAAAACAGCTAGTTTGTGATCTAGTTGTGATTTTCTATTAAAACATTTCTAGATAGTATACATTTACAGACACATATTTTATTGAATGAATTCCAAATCATTCTAAAACCTAGAATTCTGGTTTGCGTTTCATTTGACATGATTTCTATTCATGATTGTATCCATTCTGAGATTTTTATTAAGTATTCCATATTTTGAAACTTTTTATACTCAACTAAGTATTATTGATTTTCAAATTTTATCTTCAGCAGTGCACAATATTAGACATCTTCATTTAAAAATTTTCTTGAATCTATTGCACTGTAATTCTGGATCACATGTCACAAGATCTTAAATTTTGGATTCTACATCTTTGTGATTTGAAATGATACTTCTTGGAAAACTTGGATTTTGGGTATTTTGTCGTTTTTAAAGTCTTATATCTTTAACTAAAAATATTTAATTGTACTGATTTGGTGTTTTAAAAAAAATTATGTTTTTAACTGAAGGGCTTTTTTGATATTTTTAATTTTATATTTTTTATTAGTACATGTTAATGGGAGGTTTTTAATTGAAAAGGTTTTAGGTGAAGATTATTTGATTAGGAAATATTGGTTTTTAAAAAAAAATTGTAATTGAGATATTTTGCACACATTTCATTTTCTTTTCTTTTCTTCTTTTTTTCCATGTTTCTTTTCTTTAATTTACAAATTGCATTTTGGAGTAATGCAACAAGTTGGCAACAAGATGTGCTGGGGGTGGGTTGGTACCATAGAGCATGCTTAACCGCACAATTCAGTCTCCAGTCTGAAATCACTTGATTTCCTTTGTAGGACATTCAAATTATTCATTTAGTTTCAAATTTCATTCAAATTATTCATTTAGTTTCAAATTTCATTCAAATTATTCATT